>MDKF010271186.1:0-29479 GCA_026770625.1 Nicotiana glauca | reverse complement strand
TGCGAGTGATGTGGCGGTAGGTGCGGTGCTTGGCCAAAGAATCAACAAAATGTTCCATCCTGTGTATTATGCTAGAAAAACGATGAATGAGGCCTAAAGAAACTACACGGTGACAGAAAAGGAGCTATTGGCTATTGTGTTTGCGATGGAGAAATTTCGCCCTTATCTTATGGGAGCGAAGGTGATCATACACACGGACCATGCAGCCCTCCGGTATTTGATGACAAAGAAGGATTCGAAAGCAAGTTTGATGAGATGGGTGCTACTCCTTCAGGAATTTGATCTAGAGATTGTGGATAGGAAGGGAAGCAAGAATCACATTGCGGACCATTTGTCCCGGCTAGAGGAAGAAGGGAGACCAAGCAATGGTATTGAAATAAATGATACTTTCCCCGACGAGCAGCTTCTTTCCATTTCTATGGGTGACATACCTTGGTTTGCGGTCATCGCCAACTTCATTGTGATCGGCAATGTCTCGTGAAGAAACTCAAGCGGGATAGCTTGGATTTGTAATGGGATGATCCGTATTTGTTTAAAATTTGTACAGACGGGGTGATAAGAAGATGTGTACCAGAAAGTGAACAAATTAACATATTGGAGGCTTGTTACTCTTCTCTCTATGGTGGCCATCATGGGGGAGTGAGGACGGCGTCAAAGGTTTTGAGTTGCGGCTTCTATTGGCCGACGTTGTTTCAAGATGCTAGCGACTTGGTGAAAAGATGTGATGCATGCCAAAGAGCCGGCGGGATTTCAAAAAGGGATGAGATTCCTCTCAATACAATTCTCGAGGTGGATATTTTTGATGTTTGGGGTATTGATTTCATGGGTCCGTTCGTGAGCTCTTATGGGAACACGTATATTCTTTTGGCGGTGGACTATGTTTCAAAGTGGGTTGAAGCCATGGCTCTTCCCAACAATGAAGCCCGAAGTGTCGTGGCATTCTTGAAAAAGAGTATCTTCACTAGGTTTGGAACCCCTCGTGCTATCATTACTGATGTGGGGTCCCATTTTTGCAACAAGGCTTTCGACTCATTGCTTGCTAAATATGGAGTTAAACACAAAGTGACCACTCCCTATCATCCATAAGCTAGCGGTCAAGTGGAGGTCTAAAATCGGGAAATAAAGAGTATTTTGTCCAAAAAGGTAAATGCTAATAGGACCGATTGATTGAAGAAATTGGATGATGCTCTTTGGGCTTATCGGACGGCCTACAAGACTCCGATTGGTATGTCGCAATATCGGTTGGTGTTTGGTAAGGCTTGCCATCTCCCAGTGGAATTAGAACACAAGTCTATGTGGGCATTGAGAAAGTTGAACTTGGAATGGGATGTTACAGCCAACCTCCGAGTGAAGCAATTGAACGAACTTAATGAGTTTAGATTTCATGCCTACTCCAGCTTGTCCTTGTATCAATCTTTGACTCAAAACTTCAATTAGCTACTGGTACCATCAAATTGATCTTTAGTTACGGATATAAGTCTTTGGCGATAGCCTGCTGTTTAAATAGGCTAAACAATCTCCAACTGCATAGTGTATACATAAATAGGAACAAGGGTGTCATTCTTTTTTCTCAAAATAAAACAAATCAAAAATAATTTTTCGTTGAATATTTTGACCAATTTTCATTTAAGTGACTTCACATTCTACATCAACATGCAAGCCTTGAGCATTTATCTCCATGAAATACAACCAAATTGCAATACTTTACCTTATCATGTTAAATAAACTGTTAATATGCAAAAACCCATATGAGTCATTGCATCCTAATTCATACTGAGCCCACTGCCAAAAAGAAAATAAAAGCAACAAGCAAAATTATAAAGCAGATCGGTTGCAATTTGGCCAACAAACCGACACTAGAATTTCTTAAGTTGGGCATGCTAGAAAGGTAGAAACTTTTTGACTTGACATTGACTAACTAGCAATCAAAATACAGAAAATGAGATTTATGGACATAATGAAGTACCTTCGTGACAAGTATGCTCGGGGTTAAGAATTCAAGGTGGGCGACATGGTTCTTCTTTTCAATTTCCGGTTAAGGTTATTTCCGGGGAAGATTAAATCTAAATGGAGTGGTCCTTTTGAAGTGGTATTTGTGGCTCCTTTTGGTGCTCTTGATCTCAAAAACAAGAATGGTGAAGTATTCCAGGTCAATGGGCATCGTGTCAAGCACTATTTAGGAAAGTTTGATGACAACCACGTGGTGGCACTCATTCATTTCAAGTAATATGATGGTAACATGCGTCGTGCCGCTACATTAAATCAGGCGCTTATTGGGAGGCAACCCATGTCTTTTTCTTTCTCTTTGTTTTCTGTTGTACATTAGGATTTTTGAGCTAATTGTTTGTGAGATGTTGCAAGACTTGTGTTGAAAAAGTGCAAAAGTGCACAGTCTCTGAACAGTGCCAGTGCGGACGCGTCCCTTCTTGTGCGGTCTGCACCAGCTTGGTCTGAGGATGGTTAGTCTCTGAAGCTTACCCACGGTCGCGCCCCTGTTTGAGCGGCCCGCGTTGTTCTCACGTGGCTGCGTCCACATCCGTTCAGCCCGCATTAGTTGTTTTATGCAACCCGATATGAGGTAAGTCCAGCACGGCCCGCGGTCTTGTTCACGCGGCCGCACTAGAGGGTAAGTCTGGGTCCCACCGACTTTTTCTATAAATTGATACCTAGGGCTTTATTGAGAACTTTTCGCCAAATCGATCTCTGAACCCTAAAAAATCTACTGTTCACCCTGAGACCCTCATTTGTGCTAGCATCAAGAGTTAAATCTTCACAATCCTGGTAACTTCTTCTCACATTAATCATTATGTAGCTATTAGTTTTTATTTTGTTCATGACCCAATAGCTATAACTTCTTTGTTTTCCATTTTTTTCTTAGTTTTATGATTAGGATAGTTATTTGTTGTTCTTCAAGTACTGGGCATGATTACTAATGATGCTAATTGAGTGGAGACAATTTAGGATGCTAGAACTTGAAAGAAATGAGCATTAATGTTAAACCCTAGTTGCCCATGTGATGATAACCCAACGCGGCCGCGTCCTTCGTTCACATGGCCCGCATTGGTTTGCCTCTGATAGTTGATATCTCCCAACGCGGCCGCATGACCTGTTTGTATGGTCCGCGCTATGCTCCACGCGGCCGCATCCCATGTTTTCGCCGTCGCGTGAGTGAGTTTCATAGAAGTTGTAATTTGATTAGTTGCCCAATGCGGCCCGCGTCCCAGTTTGTGCGGACCGCGTTGGACTCTACGCGGCCGCATGCCCTCTTCATGCGGCCTGCATGAGTGATGTTCAGAGAGATGATTTTTTTCAAGTTTAGTCAGCGCGGCCGCATGACCTGTTGGTGCGGCCTGCGTGCCTTGGTCTGTTCAACTGCCTACAATATTTACTTAGTTTTCATCTGTAGATATTCTGAAATTGTTTTGAAATGGCCTGAACTAACAAAGCTAGACGTGTTTTCTTGCAGACAATGGTAAAGCAAAGAGGCCATGGTTCTAAACAACCCGGGCGAGGTGAACCCTCTCGGGGAGGTAAAGCCCAATTGATAAAACTGACTCCCCAACCAAAACTAAAGATAAGAAAGCAAGTAGTGACTGATGAGGAGCAGTTGGGGAGTGAGTACCTCCCCTATCAGGACCTCTCTGCAGACTCGGGGTAAAACCCCTCAGTCTGAGCCCGAGATCCAACTACTACACAACCTGAGTCGTCTGATGGCTCAGAAGCAGGCAGTGCCAAATACTCCACCTCTCCCACAACATCAGAATCCGGGGAAGGTGCAGCAGATAAGGACAACAGTGATGACGATGTCTCAGACAGTGGGGTACTATATTTTGGTGGCACTGAGAGAAGGAGAAAAGCTGAGGTGTGGCAAGATAGGCTTTTGAGCCAGGTGGCCTTCCATAAATTCCGAGAGATGTGGCCTAAAAAGAAATTGATTGCGGAGAGAAAAGTAGTCACCCGGGATTGTTGCCTGTACTTCCCCTAGTCCATGAATAGTTTCTTACCAGAATGGGGTGGGATTTCTTTAAAGATTAGGTAGGCAATGCCAATGAAAACATGGTGAAAGAATTCTATTTCAATGTGGCCCACACCAAAGAGGGGTCAATTGCAACACAAGTGCGCGACAAGAAAATTGTGGTTTCAGGAAAAGCATTGAATGATTATTTGGGCTTTGATGATGAGGATGGAACCCACTACAGAGAGAAGTTGGAGTTGAAGGGGGAAGTTCGCCCATGGTTGGCGGAGTTCTTGGCTCATCCGGGTACGATTTCATAGTGGATACAGGTTGGGAAGAAGATTTTGAGAAAGGACCTAAATTTTGAGGCGAGAGGATGGTTGACATTTGTATGCAATAGGATGGATCCTACGTCCCATGACCAAACCATTCCAATCTATGAGCTGTCCTTATTGCAACTATCATGGTGGGTTTCCCAATCAATGTGGGGAATGTTATGTACATGGTAATCACGTCGATAGGGATTGAGACTGACCGGAACTACCCCTACCCAAACACCTTCACCATGTACTTTGAGGATGCAAAGGTGAAGAAATACCCTTTCGATGTCGAAGTTCGGCCGGTGTCCGCGTTCTCATGGTTTAGTATTTAGGGGCCGGACAACCCAAAGGGGGACAAGAAGGGAAAAACATCCACCTCTGCCCCGACTGGCCAATCTGAGGAGCCAGTTGCGGTTGAGGTTTCTATTGAGCCATCTATCCCTACTGCTACCGCTGCTCCTGATATTCCATCTTCTTCTGCGGGACCCAGTTCTTTAACTGGCCTAGTAGTTCCCACCTCCAGATCCAACCCTATGACGGCCCGGCAGTTAGCAAAGACATTAGCCAGTTTGAACAACTGGATGTCAGTCTCGACATCCATGTTGTCCACTTTGGCCATCATAGTTGCGGCCCAGTCTGCTCCAGCTACTGTCTAGATTCCTCCATCCATTGAGGAGATATTGTAGATGCTCCTAGCCAACCAGGAGAAAATTTTAGCGACTCAGGATACCTTGACTAAGGCAATTGATGCACAGGGCAAAGTTCTAAAGGAGCTTTCAAGAGAACATAAGAAGATGAGGAAATCCAGGGCATCCAAGGAAGAGGTGAAGGTGCTCCGAGCTGATATTGACAAGCTAAAGGCAGACCAGCTGCCTTTAGACTTATTCTTTGATGAGTCAGCACCTCCACCAGCAGCAGTAGCACTAGTACCACAACAGGAGGAGGCACCGAGGTACCCGAAGAAGAAGAGGCAGCTTCCCAACACTGAGGGAGTTGTGATAGAGTTTGCTGAGATTCATGAAGCTCCCTCTAGTGAAGCACCTAATGTGCAGCCAGTCCTGCAGCAGCAGGACCTTATCCTAGGACTAGAGCAGCAGTAGGCAGGAGACCAGTCTGAGGCCCCTTCCACTACAGAGGATCAGGGGAACACTTGAGACCCCATGCATGTGGACCAGGCCTAGGAAGCCCTCTATATCCTTCCTTTTTTGATTTTGTGCTTATTCGATAGTTGGCATTGGGGACAATGCTAGCTTTTATTCGGGAGGAGGGGGGGTGTGCCCTACTATTTTTTATTTGATACATTTCGATGATTGTATATATTTGACTTTTAGTTTATGTTTTTAAATTTGATAGTTGGCCTGTATATAACTTCTCATTTTGGCTACTTTTCTACTTTATGTATATATTCATTCCCCGTTGTATATTCTACTCCTCTATTATACATATTCATTCGATTTTTCTATTTTCATATTTTGCTTCGTAGTTAGGCTCGTAACCTTTTGTTTTGGTTTTGGCATTTTCAATAAGCCTTGGTTTTCTTAATGCCACGGTTCTTTCCAAGGGTAGAGTGTTGTCCAAACCGGGTGGCTCTTCCCAATGATAGATGGTGTTACAACCTTCTTAAGGGTTTGAGTCCGTTTTTTATTTTCTTTTTTTGATTTCGATATTTCGTAGTTAAAGGGACCTCAGGCAAGCTTCACTTGGGCCTAACACATTTGCCTTTGTTCCGATGGTCAAAGACATAATGTTGTGTTTAGGATGGTGAAAGTCGTGGCCTTGAGATTCTTATATTGACCAAACAATCATCATGTGGTCGTGTTGGACCATTGTGTGCTTGAATCATAACTAAGGTCATTGTGGGCCCTCGACTCGATATCTTTAGCAATCCTTGAGTGTGTGGTCAGAATTAGAATTGTGAGTCTAGGTCCCATGCCAATGGTCTAGAACTTGCCCCGAATGTTTATTGAGGCGAAATCCTAGGTAAAATTTGACTTAAGAAGTGATTATAGGCTCTCCTTGATCCGAAATGATAAGATTGAACAATTCCATGACCTACGAATGAAATGATCCCTAGTCAACCCTTTTGAACCCTAAACCTTCTTCTTTCAAGAACCAAAGCTACAAGTCTATACCCGTTCTTAATGATATCCTCTCTTGGAATCCAAATCTTCCCTTGAGTAAATGTCAAATGTCTAAGTTTGGGGGGAGAAACAAGAAAGGAAACAATATGGTAAAAGATACAAAAGCAAAAGAAAAGGAAGGCAATGAAAAAGGAAGAATATATAAGACAAAAAGAAAGACCAAATTGAATAAGGTCAAAAAAGGGGATTCAATGACAACAAAATTGAAAAAGGTGTGAAGAAAAGTAGACAAAATGAGAAAAGTTTTGAAATGCATAAGAAAGAGTGACAATGTGTCTCTCTAACCCCTTGAAAATAAGTGAAATACTCAAAATGAGTCAAGAAAGTGTGCCAAAATAAATCAAAAGAAGTGTTTAAGGGAAGATTGAACCCACTTGAACAAAAACATATCCTACCCTTATCCAAAAGCCTTCACAATGACTCCACAAAATCCCTATACGATCTTGAGTTGAAGGAAGCCTACATTAGTGGATACTTACATAAGAGGAAAGCATATGTGTCAATGCTCTAAAAGGTGAGGTTCACTTAGGGAGACTTGAGGATGCGTGAGTTTATGTTCCACAATGACCAAAGTAATTGAGAAAAGTTCCTTGATGAAATATGTCAAATCTTTATGCTCTTGTGTCAGACTTGATCCATAAGTGTTCAAAGTTTAAATGTGTTAATGATGCATTCGTACTGAGGGCAATTGTTAGTCCCAATTGATACTTGTTGAGGTTATTTTAGGATAAGCTGGAGTTGCTTGGGTGATTCCTTTGAGGGGTGGGTCTTATTATGTTTGCTTAAGGACAAGCTAAGGTTTAAGTTTGGGGGAGTTGATAAGTAGGATTTTAACATGTTTTATACCCATACTTTCCTGCGCTTTGAGTATAATTTGCTACAAAATAGACCCAAAATGCTTACAAATTGCACTTGATTGCAGGTTTGAGCGACAAAGTGACAAAATGTCAAAGATCGGCTCAAAATGTAGTGAAACTTGCTCAAGTGTCAAAGATCATTAAAGTGGTGAAGTTCAGAGCTTGGTGCGGACCGCACCATCATGTTATGTAGCTGCACCATCGGAAATAACATAACTTGCGGAAATGAATAACTAAATTAAACAAACTAGAAGGGTAACTGTATATAAATGCCGCCCGACATATACAAGCCAAAAATGAGGAAGTCTACAACATCATCCCCAAAACCCGGAAACTCACGAGAACACAAGCTAACGGAAAGTAATACATGGCTCTAACTCCGGAATGACTAAAGCACATGTACGAAAGAAGGCTAAATACTATAGATAGAGTAAATAAAGAGACTCTTCGGTCTGTGGACGCTGCAGATGTACCTCGAAGTCTCCGTAGCTCTCCCTGCCTCAAGGATAGTGTGCCTGAGATGAAGTACCTGGATCTGCATATGAAAAATATGTGCAGAAGAGGCATGAGTACACCACAGCGGTACTCAGTAACTGCCAAGCCTAACCTCGGTTGGGTAGTGACGAGAAAGGTCAGGGCCCTACTGAGAACAATAATAATAATAAATCTTGTAACAGTATGAAATAAGCAGAAATAATGGGTACAACTATGAGGTAAGAAAGACTATACAAGACAACCATCAACATCAGGAATTAGGATAACACAGAGTAAAACAGCTCCGTATCGATACCACAACGAGGATCTCACAGGATACCGTCCTGTAGTCCATTTCACCAAATGTCCAAGGAGCTCCCGGGATACCATCCCGTAGTTTATCATATGAGTATATCCGAAGGATCTTCCGGGATACCGTCCCGTAGTCCAACTATCAATGTGTAGGGGGATCTATTGGGAATCTAACCCGTAGTCCCAAAGTAAATGTGCAAGGGGATCTATCAGGAATCTAACCCGCAGTCCTAAAGTAAATGTGCAGGGGGATCTACTGGGAATCTAACATGTAATCCCAAAGTAAACAAATAGGGGGAGGGGGGAGCTATCGGAATCCCACATCCGTAGTCCCAATATAAATACACAGTCGCAATACGAGGATATTTAGAAGTAAAGCTCAAAAAAATACAAGGCAACAGGTAGTTCTAGTCTAATATGCTTCACGTAGTGCAAATAAGGCAACTTGAGCAAATAGACAATTTAGAACAACTAAGCATGCTTTTCTAGCTAACACAGTCTATAATTGCAAATAAAATAAGGCAGATAAGAAGGAAACTCAGTCTAAATATTTAAAGTAAAACCAGATTTTCAACAATTAGCTCAAGTATGCGCTCGTCACCTCACATACAAGGCGTTCAATTACCAAATATCATGTCCTAAGGGGAAAGGTCCCCCACACAAGGCTAGACAAGCCACTTACCTCAATCCGGCTCCAAAATCGACTCAAAACCACACTTTTGCCACGAGTACCCGACTCAAAATGGCCCAAATCTATTCATTTCAATTACATCTCGTAAATAAAATCTCAAGCAACTGATTCTACTATTTAACTTAAAGCTATGATGCAAATTTAGGTAAAATAACCTAAACGCCCCGTAGGCCAACATGGTCAAAACCCGAGGTTGAGCCAAAACCTGGTTATTCTTTCCCCCACGAACCCAAATATATGATTTGTTTTGAAATTAGACCTCAAATTGAGGTCCAAATTCCCAATTTTAGAAAAATCTAGGTTCTACCCAAAACCCCCAATTTCACCCATGAAAATCATTGATTTTAAGTGGAAAGCATGTTAAATGATGTAAATGATTGAAAGAATTAAGTAAAAATCGACTTACAAGTGGTTTGGAAGAAGTTTTGTCCTTGAAAAAATCAACTATGGGGTTTGGTTCTTGAAAGAATGGTGAAAAATGGTAAAAATTCGACTAAGTATGAAATTTGCTGGGCCTTAGATATGGGAATTGCAAACTGGGGTAAGCAATTGCGAACCCCGACCATTTGTGGAAATTGCGAAGCTGGGTTCACATTTGCGAACCCTTAACAATTTTCCAGATCTCGCATTTGCGAAGGGAAAGTCGCCTTTGCGACTACAAGGATCGCATTTGCGATCATAGCCAAAATCCTACAGTTTGCAATTGTGATGCAAAAAATTGCATTTGCGAGCTCGCAATTGCGAGATGATCTTCGCAATTGCGAAGGCCACAGAGCTGAGCATACCAGATTTTTTTAAAGTGCAAAAATGCAATGCGACACTAATCCGAAACTCAATCGAGCCTTGGGGGCCCCAAATCAAATATGCACACAACCACAAAAATATCCTACGGACTTATCTGTGCGATCAAATCGCCAAAACAACATCATAAACATCGAATCAAGCCTCAAAGCTCGTGTTTTCTTAAAAATTTACATAGAACATCAAATTTCCATTTTAAGTCCAAAACACATCAAACGACGTCCGTTTTCAACTAAACTTTACAGAAAGTGCTTAAATCATATATTAGACTTGTACCGGACACCGGAACCAAAATACGGGCTCGATACCATATTCTTCTAACCAAATTTCATTTCCAATTTCCTTTATTATTTCCAGAATACAATTTTACACAAAAATTCATTTCTCAGACTTGGGACCTCGGAATTCGATTTCGGGCATACGCCCAAGTCCCATATTTTCCTATGGTCACTCTAGGACCGTCAAATCATGGGTCCGGGTCCGTTTACCCAAAATGTTGATCGAAGTCAAATTTATTCAATTTAATATCAAAATTTAGCATTTTTTTCTCGCAGAATTCAATTTAAGCTTTCCGGCTACGTGCCCGAACTGTGCACGCAAATTGAGGCAACCCTAGATGAGGTTTTCAAGGCCTCGAACATACAGAATGGGTAATAAAACAAGTGATGACCCCTTTGGATCATCACATCCTCCACCACTTAAAAAACCGTTCATCCTCAAATGGACAAAAGAAAGAAGTACCTGATTCGGGAAAAAGGTGAGGATAACGACTCCGCATATTAGAATCGGAATCCCAAACGGACATTGAAATCACTGAAACACACTTCAACCAAAACTTATGAATTTCTTTCAGAATGTTACTTTCCACAATAGGCGCCAAGATGCTCCCAGGTCACCTAAAACCCGATCCGGGCATATGCCCGATTTTGAAATCATCATACGAACCTGCTGGAACCTTCATATCCTGATTCCGACGTCGTTTACTCAAAATTCCAATCCTAGTTAATTCTTTCAACTTTAAGCTTCTGAAATGGGAATTCTCTTTCTAAATCAACTCTGAACTTCCCGAAACTTAATTCGAACCACGCGTACAAGTCATAATACCTGAAACGAAGCTGTTCATGGTCTCAAATTGCTAAACAATGCGCTAGAGCTCAAAACGACCGGTCAGGTCGTTACATTCTCTCCCACTTAAACATATGTTCATCCTCGAACGTGCTGAGAACTACACTATAGTGGTCTAAAATCACTGTTTAACACCGCATGCACCTTCCCGTGCTACCACAACTCAGTTGAGCACATCAGCTCGATCAATTCTGAAGAGATTCCCTTTTATTCAAGCAAATAAGCCTTAGAGCCCAATTCCAACATCCGAAATTCTATGCCCGACCTGTTTCCATCATAAGATCACCATATTAATCGCTACACGCTGTACTCAAACATGGCTGCATAACTTTGCTGAATTCACACCTACAATCACTTTACTCACCGGACCATAATAACATTTTCTGATCAACTTAGTCAAAATTCTACGAATCTGACGCTCCCATTGCACCCCATGTCATACAGAGGTCTTACTCTAACTCTTACAATGCCATCACAACGGAAGAGATGTGCAGAAATTCATAATCGACTACCGATTCAACCAATCAATGAGCCTATACTCCTGACAAGAAACATTACTTCATTCTCAACCAAATAATGATCTTTGCTCCTTAATATATTTCACATAATCAGATTGCACTAATCCTAAATCCAACCATCTCGTGTCACCCAGTACGGATTGCTCAAGCAATAAGTCACCCCGACATGACCAAAAGTCTCATATAATGCCACAATATGCCAATGGGCTGACAATTAGAATGTGATACAAAAAGGAAAAATTGACATTGAAAAGAAATTTCAATTACCCCGCTCGCGAATCATTCATGCGACGCGGGCGCACAGCTAGTATGAGCTTCCTTAAGAAAATAGGAAACAGAACACAATAAACAGATATGGGGAACTATACTAAACATCACACTATTGCGGCATGCAACCCGATATGAGCAATCATAACCATGGCGGCATGCTACCCGATCCAAATAACATACCCATGGCAGCGTGCCACCCGATTCACATATGGATCTCACATAAGGAGATGTATATCGAGCTAAATTGCTCATTACAACAAGATACAGAACATCAGTCATAAACATGCTAAGTGTATAATACCATTCTCTGGGGAGGCATTGATAAGTAGGATTTTAACATGTTTTATACCCATACTTGCCTGTGCTTTGAGTATAATTTGCTACAAAATAGACCAAAAATGCTTACAGATTATACTTGATTGCAGGTTTGAGCGACAAAGTGAAAAATCCTCAAAGATCGGCTCAAAATAGAGTGAAACTTGCTCAAGTGTCAAAGATCGTTAAAGTGATGAATTTCAGAGCTTGGTGCGGACAACACGATCATGTTATGAAACCGCACCAGTTGAGTTCAGAGTCTACACAATTACAAGTCCAATCCATGCGGCCGCGTTCCAATTCATGCGGTCCGCGCTCACCTCATGCAGCCGCCCAATCTTGATATGCGGTCGCGCCAAAGAAGTTCAGAGAGGTGTCTTTTTCCAGTAGCAAGCGATGCGGCCGCGATCAAGTTCACGCGGTCCGCGCCCAACCTATGCAGCCACACACCTTCTTCACGCGGTCCACACAAGAAGAATTCAGAGCTCAGATACATGCCACTCATGCGGCCGCACAACAGCTTCAAACGGCCCGCGCTGGTCTTCATGCGGCCACATGCCAACTTTATGCGGTCCGCATCAACTTCTTTAGAGAGCAAGATTTTGAAGTCAAGCAACCTAGTGCGGTTGCGGTCGTGTTTGTGCGGCCCGCACTGACCCCGTAGGGGTATTTTTGTCCAGTTTTTCTAGCCTACTATAAATAGAATATTTTACCATTTTTAGGTCAAGTTTTAGATTCTGAACAGCTGTTGCGCTCGTGAGACTTATGTTTTAGCCTATTTTGGGAATTTTTAGCTTATTTCACCATAGATTATTGTAGTTTAACATTAGCAATTAATTAATACGGTTGTTTCTTGTTCTATTTCTTCTATTTCTTCTTTAATTATTTCCAGCTAAACCCATTAGGTAGGGTTGTGGCTCAACCCTAGTGTGGGTAATTGATGGGTGTTGCTTCTTAATGATAGATTGATATTGGGTGTTTGTTATTTGGGTTAAGTTTATGCTTTAATTAAGGATTGGTGGTTGCAAACATTGATTCTAGCTTAGTGGGTTTTGACCCTTCTTGAGAAAGAGAGTCTATGACCCCAAAATTGACCCAACACGGAATTGGGATGGACCCATGAGAAATGGTAGTCCCAATTAACGGGTTAAATCTTGAGAGAGTAATCACCCTACTTGAACCCTAGTTGCTTGGTCTAATTGACCTACCCAATTGGTCTCGAGAGAGTCACTTGGGCAAAATCACTCTCTCTACCGAGAGGTGTGAGAGTGTGTACAGTTGTGCAACGGTTATAAGATTGATCCCAAATATGTCAATCTATTATTTGTAGTTTCTACCCGTTAGCTAACAACCTAGGTGATGCCATGACCCTAGTGCCTTTCTCTATCTTAATTACAACTTAGAAAATATCTCTTTAGCATAATTTAGTCTTACCCTTAGTCGATAATAGTAGGTGATAAAACAAAACCCAAAAATGTTAGAACTGCAATTAGAAGCACAAACGCATTCTTAGTCTATACAAATACGCAACTCTATTCCAAGCTCCCTGCGGAAAATCGACCCTGATACCACTATTCGGGTAAAGGTTTTTGCGCCCGCTCTTCCTACCGTTGTGTAAGGTTAAGTTTGGTGCGATCAGACATATAATTCTATAATCCAAAAACTCGGGCACCAATGAAGTGTAATATATGATCTAAATCTCAAGAGCTATCCTGCTCATATAACCTCATCTCTATGTGGAACCTCAACACATAAGAAATTCACCAAGCCATCTCACAACCCGCACGATGCAATACATCATTATATGAAATAGCTGACAATGAAATAAAACCTCGACTCCCTTCCATAAGGAGCGTATTGCTGAGATGAACACATCTGGCCTGATATAAGCCCCTATTCACATTTAAATCAATCCACTGATCTCAAGCTGATTTCTACTTGCACCAACTAGGCTAATAACCTCTCAAAGGTCCATAATCCAATAAACAGAGTGCCCTCCAGGCATAAATTACCAGATTAATGATATTACCACAATCCTTATACTTGGTTTAAATATTTAATCGATTAAGTGACTACATGTCACACTTATACAAGTCTTCCTATGGGACACGCTCCCATAACCTTCCAAAATGAATAACGGGTCCGCACATCCAAACCTTCAGCCGCACTGACGCTTAAAAGCAATCAAAAATCCTTAACCAGGGTGCGAAGCCTTTTCACAAATCACCGATCTCACGTGATACTGACGACAATACCAACTCACTTTAAACATTGAAACTCCTTTCTTGCTCATCCGAGCTCGTGACATCCTTGTCAGCACCAAACTGCAAACTTGATCCCCACTTCAAATTTATGCCACTCACCATACCCAACGTGACAATAAAAGCTTTTCAATGGACTCACTTCAAGAGAACCATAGCAACACACAGATTAATTCTCATAACCGTAGTATAGGCAAACATATAAGTAGTGGTCTAAGCCACCATAGCCCTTCCGGGATCTGCCTACACATAACGGCCATAACAGAAGAATGCTTATGAACAATATTAATTACGGCGATCGACAAGCCTCACACGTACCGCCACTAATCACATGCATAACTTGATCACGCTGAAGGAACTGATCTCTACCACCAATATGCCAACTCAACTATGGTTAACCAATATATCTTCCTTCGATATACCTCGATTCCCTTGGTAATAACAATAACTCATTTCAACACATAACACGCTCCATTCGCACTCACCCCGAGTGACTTGGAATCGCGAGACCATGCTATCCCAATGTCACGACCCAAAATCCACTAAGGGTCGTGGTGGCGCCAGACATCGCTTTCAGGCCAGCCAATTAGATTACCAATTAATTCCCTCTTTTAATACCTTTGAAAATCTAAGGTTTTTCCTTCTATTTCACATAAAATGAGATCGTTTTCCTGAATTCAAACTTAAATAATACCAATTGGTACAAAGATTTACTGAAACCATCCCAAAAACCCGGTGTCACAAGTGCATGAGCAACTACTGATAAAGACATAAAATACAACCCAGCATCCATCCGAAATATAATGGACAGAAAAGAAATACTGTTACTAGAAAAGGATTTAAATAGATACGGGCCGCCTTGCATACTACAGCTCACGTAGTCCCCGAATCGTCTGTGTTTCTGTGCCTAGCAGGCCGCTAATGCATCAAGTGCCTGTGCAACAAAAATGCACAGAAGTGTAGTATGAGTACGTAATCGTGTACTTAGTGAGTATCCCGCCTAATCACGAAGGGGTAGAGACGAGATGGCCAATTCCGACACTCACTACAGCTCAATTAGCAATATTCTATAAGTGCGAGGGAAAATCATGGATTTATATAAAAGTTCAAGTTGTGAAGCCAGAAAACAGGTAAACACCTCCAATAATAAATCAAGGGCTTCTAAGGTTTATTCTTTATTATTTTATCAGTCCATATAAAGCGACGTAGGCCAATTCCACATTTACAAATTTCCAAGTAATAGATAAACATGCGCAAATCACGCCGAGATCGACGACAAGCTCCAACAGAATGTAAATTGTGCACTGCCGATGGTCGAGTGGCACGAACCATAGATGCATCTATTATCACCGAGGCGTTCGGCCCGTTCCATAATTAAACACATATCCTGCTCGCGAATCATCCTTGTGACGCAAGCACATATATAGAACATGCTCAATTAGTCACATAAGAACGTATCGGAAAATATTTATTCAAATAAAACCAATTCCCCTTTAACAATTTAAGAAATGAAGTTTAATTCTTTTAGAAATTTACTTACTAATTCGATGTGAGTTAAGCAATTCAAGCTACCAATCCGTTCACAATTAATCCACGTATACATGCTTTTGAGTCCTAACTACCAGGACAATAGTATAATAGTAGCTACGCACGGACTCTCGTCACCTCGTGCATGCGTAGCCCCACAGATAGGAGCGCATAACTATTTTACTCACCTATGGGGGTAAATTCCCCCTCAAAGAATTAGAAATGAGACTCACCTCGCTCCGAAGACTCGCAATTACCCATGACCTTAGGAACTCATATATACGATTTTCTCATAATTCCATACTCAAAATCGTGGCTAAAATCCAAGATTATAATTTTCTAGGTTTCCAACCAAAACCCCAATATTTCTACCCATTTTCATGCTAAAATCCATACATAATTGATCTATTTAACTCATAATAGGTGGGGATAACATACCTTATCATTGATGACAAAAATCTCTTCTTGAAGCTCTCCAAATCGCCCCCAAGCCGAGAAAATGAGAGAAATGAACTCAACCCACTCTTTAAAATGACCCTCTGCCTTCAGGCATTTTCGCTTCTGTGATGCCTTTCCCGCTTCCACGGTCCCGCTTCTGCGGGCCGCTTGCCGCTTCTGCAGCTCCAAACGACCCCAGGCTTTCCGCTTCTGCGGTTTCGCATCAGCAGATCAAGGGCCGCTTCTGCGGTCCTTCCTGCCCCAGCCCTCGTCCGCTTCTGCAGTTTTTCTCTTCGCTTTTGCGGGGCCGCTTCTGCGGTCCCATTTCCGCAGAAGCGGAAATACCAAATACCAACAGACTCAGCTCTTCCAAAAATCCAATTTTGATCCGTTAACCACCCGGAATCCACCCGAGGCCCCCGAAACTTCAACCAATCATACCAACCTATCCCAAAACACATTACAGACCTGCTCGAGGCCTCAAATCACATCGAACAACTATAAAATCATCGATCAACCTCCAATCCAAACTTTATGAACTTGAACTTTCCGATTTCTACTTCCGATGTTTAAACCTATCAAATCACGTCTGATTGACTTCAAATTTTGCACACAAGTCATATTTGACATTATGGACCTACTCCAACTTCCGGAATTGGATTTCGACCCCGATATCAAAAAGTCAACTCCCGGGTCAAACTCTTCAAACCTTCAAATTTTTATCTTTAGCCAAATGGCTTCAAACTGGTCTACGGACCTCCGAATTTACTTCCGATCGCGCCCCCAACTCCAGAATCACTATAAGGGGCTATTCACAGTCTCGAAATCCCAAACGGACACCGATAACACTAAAATGCACTCCAAGCCAAACTTATGAAATTTCTTCTAATATGCTAACTTCCACAATAGACGCCAAAACGCTCCTGGGTTATCCAAAACCCGCACTGGGCATACGCCCAAGTCCTAAATCATCATACAAACCTTCTGGAACCTTCGGATCCCGATTCCGAGGTCGTTTACTCAAAATTCCAATCCTAGTTCATTTCTTTCAACTTAAGCTTCCGAATGAGAATTCTCTTCCCAATTCAACTCTGAGATTCCCGAAACTAAATTCTGACCACGTGTACAAGTCATAATACCTGAAATAAAGCTGTTCATGGCCTCCGATTGCTGAACGGAGTGCTAATACTCAAAACGATCGGTCAGGTTGTTACATTCTCTCCCACTTAAACATACGTTCATCCTCGAACGTTGAGAACTATACTGGAGTAGTCTGAAATCACTGTTTAACACCTCACGCACCTTCCCGTGCTACCAAGACTTAGTTGAGCGCATAAGCTCGATAAATTCTGAAGATACTCCCTTTTATTTAGGCAATTAAGCCTTAGAGCCCAATTCCAACATCTGGAATTCTATGCCAGGCCTGTTTTCATCATAAGATCACCAAATCATTCACCACACGTTGTACCCAACATGACTGCATAACTTACTCATAGGACCACAATAACATTTTCTGATCAACTTAGCCCAAATTCAGCGAATCAGATGCTCCCATTTCACCTCATGACCTACATAGGTCTTGCTCTAACCTTTATAACACTAACACGACGGAAGAGATACGCCGAAATTCTTAACCGTCTGCCGAATCAACAAATCATTGAGTCTATACCTCCGACAAGAATCATTATCACATTCTGAACCAAATCATGATCTTTGCTCCTTAATATACTTCATATAATCTGATTGCACGGATCCTAAGTCCGATAATATCGTTTCACCCAGTACGAACTGCTCAGGCAATAAGCCACCTCAGACACAATCAAGAGTCCCATATGATGCCACAATATGCCAATAGACTACCGATTAGGATATGATACAAGAGGAAAACGAACTCTGGAAGGAATTACCTAACTTCCGCCCTACTATGGACTTTCCTTAGAAGTTAGGAAGTAGGACATACAAAATTAGCATATAGAAAGCTACAATCATCATCACACTATTGCAGTGTGCAACCCGATCCACAGAGCATAACCATGGCGGCATGCCATCCGAGCCTCACAATATAACCATGGCGGCGTGCCACCCGATCCTCACAATATAACAATGGCACCGTGCCACCCGATCCACACGTAGAACTCACATAAAGAGATACACATCGAGCTAACTTGCTCATTACAACAAAACATCGAATTTTGATCGCAAGCACGCTAAGTGCAAAACACCATCCCTGAGGAAACATATAGCGCTATAGGCTACAAAACTCAAGCACAACTGAGGTGCGATACAAGATCTAAATCTCAAGAGCCACCCTGCTCACATAACACCACCGCAACGCGGAATATCAACACATACACAATTTCACAGGCCGTCTCAAAACTCACACGACGCAATGTATCACTTCATGAAATATCTGACAACGAGATAACACCCTGACTACTCCATAAGAAGCGCATTACTGAAATGAACACAGCTGGCCTGCTATAAAGCCCAAATTCACATTTAAATCTATCCACTGACCTCAAGTCGATCCTGATCGTGCCAAACTAGGACAATAACCTTTCAAAGATCCATGCTAACTTCCCTCTTCTCATAACACACAAGAACATCCATCATGACTGGAGCGAACCTCCAAAGTCTATAACCCAACAAGCCGAGTGCCCTTCAGGCATAAATTCTCAAATCGATGATATTACCATAATCCCCATACATGGTTTAAATCTCTAATCAACCAAGTGACTACATACCACACTTATACAATCTTCCTATGGGACATGCTCCCACAACCTTCCAAATTAATTAACGGGTCTGCACATCCAAACCACCGGCTGCACCAACGCTGAAAAGCGATCAAGAATTCTTAACCAGGACGCAAAGCTTTTCTCACAAAACACTAATCTCAGGTGATACTGACAACAACACCAACTTACTTAAAATACTGAAACTTCCTTCCCGCTCATTCGAGCTCGTGACATCGTAGCCATAACCAAGCTGTAACCTTGATCCTCACTTCAAATTCCATACATCTCACTGCACCCAACGTGCCGATATACGATTGACACAATTTCCATCACTTTACTCATTTCAGGGGAACCATAGCAACACACAGATAAATTCCCATAACTGTAGGATATGAAAATCTGCAAGTAGTGGTCCAAGCCACCATAGCCCTTTCGAAATCTGCTTTTACTTAACGAGCCATAACAGAAGAATGCCCCTGATAAATCATCAATCAAGGCGGCCGACAAACCTCACACGTACCGGCACAAATCAAACGCATAACTCGATCACGCTGAATGAACGGACCATAGGCTCCAACATGCCAAATTCAACTATGGCTAATCAATCCCTTTCACTCCAGTTTATCCTTGATTGCTTTGGAAATAATACTCATTCTCTTCAACGCATAACATACTCCCTCTACACTCACCCCGAGTGACCTGGAATTACGAGACCATGCTGTCCCAAATCTCACGAATTATTTCACATTTCTCAAATGCCATACCACAAGGTAGCACATCATAGAACATTCTGGGCACCTTCTCATAAGCTGCTACAGAGCTTGGTTCTTAATTGTACTTATAGGCTTGGAATCATCGGGCACCACACTTTAACTTCTGAATTCACTGGGACCATTATTGAAAGCCACCCGCTTTGTCTTGACCCCAAATATAACTTATTCCATAGATCTTATAACACACAAATACTCTCTCGGCGAGGCACCCGGCAAAATCACTTTCTCTAAAACCTGCATCTATACGAGGCATAAACCCTGAACCTTTTTCCTAGTCCGAACATGATCCAATAAGGCCAACCATGGCATGCTTCCAACAATTCATTTGCTCAAATTACCACTTATGGCCTTTTCTTATAGCTGAAATAAACCATCAATTTGCTAATAACCAGAAATCACGCAAGTAGTTAATTATGCAGCCTAATCACAAGCGGTGGGACTCTCCCACTTAGTTTGAAGCCATTATTTCACCATTCTAGAGTTCACCCGACCGATCTCTTTGTCGAACAACCAATAAAATTCCTCGCAAAAGCTTAGCCAATCGCGCGACCGCTATCCTGCTCACGGGGAATAACCCACCTAGGGGAATCACCTCCCGACATCTTCCCACGCCGCTGCACGAGGTATATTCACTATGATATCAATAGCCCAAACTTCATATCATATCCGCAGGCTTCAATCACAAATCCTTAAAATTCCCAATTCGATCCAAACTCTCCTTAAGGCGCGTAGTCTTCTTACTACCAAGCCCGCATGCAACCCCCGCCACTCTCCCACTTTGGCATGACTCGCCTCCTTAATCGGTCACTCGACCTTGCTTATCATACTTGGCCTTATAGAAATTTTAAACACCGCCTGGCACTTTCCACATGTCCTTCCTCATACTTTGCTGCTCGGTTGTTGCCTTAATAAAATTTATCTTCATAGTACTTGAATTCCACGATTTGCAATTAATCCCAAACCTTTCCGAAGGTAATCTTTATCGAACCGTCAACATTTGAAACACTGATTTTATCCAAGTCTACCGCACCCTGCGATATCTGCTAGTTGCATCTCCGATACTATTTCACAACATCACGCCCCAAGGGCGGATCATAGAAGATCATAACACCGATAAACTTAATACGTCCAATTAGGACCACATCACCTCAATAGAGAAGAGATCTCTTTCACGCTTGCAATTACCACGTTTCGTTACTTCCACTTGTTCACGTCTGACCACCCTTAGCTCGATTGGCTTTTCCCTCGCAGGGAACAAAATACTGAATCTCTTTAGTCACACACTGAGTAAACCTCCCTTCAATTCATTCACTGCCCCGACACATGGGCAACACCCTACCATTACAACAGCACTACGGAAATAATCGCTCTTGAGCATCATGGCAACCTGTGCCTAGCCTCAAGGGTCTCAGAAGATCTGTTACGGAGCTAAAACAATGGAATATCCCTCCATAATGTGGCTATGATAGTCCAATCAACTATACCAGGTGAATCATCTCGCACCACACCTGTAGTGCCATTACAATCCTTCAAATTTCGATTCATAACAAGCGCTCGCGTCGCGAAAGATTGAGTGGCAAGGAATCAAGGGCATAAGCCTCAAAGGAATCGAACCGCACAATAAGGAAATCAAGAAGGGAAGTACTCCTAACAGTCCTGCAGCCTCCTGAGGATAAGTACAGACGTCTCTGTACCGATTCGCGAGACTCTACTAGACTTGCTCATGACTCATGAGACCGACGGGAACCTAGTGCTATGATACCATGTAGTCACGACCCAAAATCCACTAAGGGTCGTGGTGGCACCGGACATCACTGTCAGGCCAGCCAATTAGATTACCAATTAATTCCCTCTTTCAATACCTTTGAAAATCTAAGGTTTTTCCTTATATTTTACATAAAATAAGATCGTTTTCCTGAATTCAAACTTATATAATACCAATTGGTACAAAGATTTACTGAAACCATCCAAGAAACCCGGTGTCACAAGTGCATGAGCAACTACTGATAAAGACATAAAAAACAACACAACATTCGTCCAGAATACAATGGACATAAAAGAAATACTGTTACTAGAAAAGGACTTTAAAGAGCTACGGGCCTCCTTGCATACTACAACTCACCTAGTCCCCGAATCGTCTGTGTTTCTGCGCCCACCAGGCCTCTAATGCATCAAGTGCCTGTGCAATAAAAATGCACAGAAGTGTAGTAAGAGTACGTAATCAACGTGTACTCAGTGAGTATCCTGCCTAATCCTGAAGGGGTAGAGATGAGATGGCCAATTCTGACACTCACTAGAGGTCAATTAGCAATATTCTACAAGTGCGAGGGAAAATCATGGATTTATATAAAAGTTCAAGTTGTGAAGCCAGAAAACAGGTAAACACCTCCAATAATAAATCAAGGGATTCTAAGGTTTATTCTTTATTATTTTATCATTCCATATAAAGCCACGTAGGGCCAATTCCACATTTACAAATTTCCCAGTAATAGATAAACATGCGCAAATCACACCGAGGTCGACGGCCCGCTCCAATAGAATGTAAATTGTGCACTGCCGAGGGTCGAGCGGCACGAACCATAGATGCATCTATTATCACCGAGGCATTCGGCACGTTCCATAATTAAACACATATCCTGCTCGCGAATCATCCATGCGACGCAGGCACATATATAGTACATGCTCAATCAGTCACATAAGAACTTATCGAAAAATATTTATTCAAATAAAACCAATTCCCCTTTAACAATTTAAGAAATGAAGTTTAATTCTTTTAGAAATTTACTTACTAATTCGATGTGAGTTAAGCATTTCAAGCTACGAATGCGTTCACAATTAATCCACGTATACATGCTTTTGAGTCCTAACTACCCCGGCAATAGTATAATAGTATCTACGCACGGACTCTCGTCACCTCATGCGTGCGTAGCCCCCACAGATAGGAGTACATAACCATTTTACTCACCTATGGGGTAAATTCACCCTCACAAAATTAGAAAGGAGACTCACCTCGCTCCGAAGACTCGCAATTCGGCATTCTACATCCTTCCGAAAGCTTGAACGAACGCCCAAAGCACCAAAACTAGCCAATTAACAATAAACTAATGAGAATATACTCAAATACTTGTTAACAATTCAGATTATACAAGTTCCCAACTCCATTTAGTGAAATGACCAAAATGCCCTCGGGCACACGTGCCCGAAATCCAAAATTTCTCGAAGATAAAGGTTACCCATGACCTTAGAAACTCAAATATATGATTTTCTCCTAATTCCATACTCAAAAATGTCACGCCCCAAACTTGAGGGACATGACCGACGCTCGACCGGGTATCCCCAGTCAAGCGGACCTGGGTGCCTTTCCTACCCCACGTATTACCCCACATCTTCCATTACTTATTAGCCAAGTGAAATGATTATATGATTAATTTAGAATACCAATTCATTTCAAAACATAAACAAGATACATGGTTACTAGCGTGGTTTACATTTTACATTGCCCCTATATACAAAATACATATTACATAAGTTCATGACCCACGTTTCCTGTCTACGGAGCCTCTACAGATGAAAGACGTTAATACAATATTTGTCGGTAACAAGGATCCGGCTATACCATTTACAATAGCAAAATAAAACTACGGAAACAAGCGGCCTGAGCCACGTAGGGCCCCGGAGGAATGGGGCTCACCAAAACAACTGACGAAAGACGAAGAGGGAGCTACGATCGGTGGCCAGGAGTACCTGCTGCAAATCCACCTACAATCATAACACGAATGTAGCGCCCCCGGCAAAAGGGACGTCAGTACACTTGAATTGTACTGGTATGTATAACAAACTTTGCGCCAAGTAAACTCAAGCCATAGACAAGTAAGTAACAGTAACAGAAACAACAATCAATTCCATAAAGAAAGAACAATCAAGCCAAACAAGTTTTACAAACTCTCCCGTTTCCCTTCCACATTTCCACATCAATAGATTTCACATTTTTGCTCATATTTTCATTTCAACAGTGATTTCGATCACTTTCCACCCTTATTACCTCGGCCACCCTTATTACCTCGGCCACCCTTATCACCACAACCCGCACCTTATTACTTCGTGTTGCGGCGCGCAACCCGATCCCACCGTACATTTTCAATTCACAAACAATCACAACAACAACAATGAACAATTCACAAAGATCACAACAACACTTCTTAAGGAGTAGCAACAATAATTTACAAGTGTTTCCATAACCATCAATACTATTTCCGTCATATTCCACAATTCACAAGTGTTTCACGTTACAACAATACTTGCCCATGATAAGCCATAGATGTTAATATCACAATTATTCCAGTTGCATCACTTACAATTTCATACGTTATTTGTTTCTCATCTAATACCACATATCATAATCACAACCATGCAAATCACACGAATTTCACAATTTACCCACGTGGATGTCACATACCAAACATTTGAACACCAACAAGGCGATTTTACAAAGTCAAGGTTAGCCATACATACCTGGAGCCGAATTCCCTTTTAATTTCTACTTCCAACTTCACCAAAAGCCTAGCAACGTCAATCTAGTGCACAAATTAATACATATTTCTTAGAATCAAAGTTCACAATCACTACCCGAACACATTTAGGTTATCAACCCTTCTTTACACAATTCTTTACTCCTTCCCAACTACTCTTACTAGATTTTAGGTTTTAATAAACATGCATGAGTGTTTCAACCCCTATTATCAAGAACTAATGCATGAGACTTTCCCCCTCTCAATAAATCTGAAAGTCCATGAAAATGGGGTAGGGATTTTACCTGTAGAATTGGAGATGAAGACACTTGCTTTAAAAATTTCCCGGACCAGATACTTTGAGGAACAAATTTTGAAGAAGATGAACTTGACTCTCAGGAACCTCTCCTCCCTCTCTCGTATTTTGTTCAGAAAATATGTAAAAAATGAGGGGTTGGGGTGTTATATTTGAAAGGGGGTCGGGTTTTAAAGTTTAGAAAATAGAAACCCGAGCAAGATCTGCGGTCGCACTATGCGATCGTCGAATTGGAATGCGGTCCGCATATTGGACCGCAAAACTGACCCCAATCACTGAACATCTCTGTCTGGTATGCAGTGGAAATGCGGTCCGCATTCTAATTATGCGGTTGAATAATGGACCGCATTTATAACATCAACTTAGACTAACTCTCTGATTAACTATGCGGCAGGAATGCAGTCCGCATATCGATTATGAGATCGCATTCTGAACCGCAAAAATGACACTTTTCTGGAAAACTTTGACTCTAGATTCTTAAGTGCAAAACCAGTAAATTTTTTTACATACTCCCAACATATAGGTGAACTTGACTCTATGAGTTTCTAGGATTTGAGAACTCATTTTCTCGGGGCCTCACATCCTCCCCCGCTTAGGATCATTCATCCTCGAATGAGGATTTTGAAAATCACATGGTTTGAAAACATGATATGTAAGCTCCTAAATTTCCTCTAACTCTCATATTTTAGAAAAATTTCGCCAGAGTTTCCCTTGAAATTGGACATATCTATCTGCCAGAGAGTCCCCAAAACACATTTCCAAACACCATTACACAAATCTTGTTACCCCTTTAACTGATATACAATTCATTACCTTCACACTTGCACGTATTCAATTTCTCAACACACTTTTGCACATAGTCGGTTACCTTAAGGAGTTCGACACACGTTTAACCACTTTGGTACATTACACACAACTAAATTAAGCATTACTCGTCTGCACTATCATAAGCCATTTACTTATCGCAAGAGTACAATACTTTCATTTTACAAGAAGGGTTGCCTATGGCTCAAATAACCACAACACACAAAATTTTGGCACAACTTGGAGAATTACAATAGTAAAGCATTTAGGGAAGGAATGGGGTGTCTTTGCACCAAATGGGACACAATACTAGTTCTCTTAGGGACAAGATTTCATACGACCACTTCTAAACTTGTTCAAACAAATAGGGGTATTTTTCTTTCATCTCATCTTCCGCTTCCCACGTGGCCTCTTCGACTTGTTGACTTCGCCATAACACTTTAACTGAAGCAATTTCCTTATTTCGCAATCTACGGACTTGTCTATCCAGAATAGCAACCGGAATCTCCTCATATGATAACTCCTTAGTAACCTTGATGTCTTCAACTGGCATGATGGTGGACGGATCTCCAACCACTTTCCTTAACATGGACACATGGAACACCGGTTGCACTAAGCACATTTCAGGGGTAAATTCCAACCTATAAGCGACTTGTCCAATCCTTTGAGTGATTGGATAAGGCCCGACATATCTAGGACTCAGTTTTGCCTTCTTCCCAAATCGTATGACTCCCTTCATCGGAGACACCTTCAAGAACACCCAATCATTTACTTGAAATTCCAAATCTCTTCGGCGAATGTCCGCATAGGATTTATGGCGACTCTGAGCAGTTTTCATCCTTTCCTGAATGACTTTAACTTTCTCCATAGCCTGGTACACAAGATCTGGCCCTAGCAATTCTGCTTCAACCACTTCAAACCACCCAATTGGAGACTTACACCTTCTTCCGTACAATGCCTCAAATGGGGACATCTGAATGCTAGCATGAAAGCTGTTATTGTAAGCAAATTCTATAAGTGGTAAGTGTTCATCCCAACTACCTTTAAAATCCAAGACACAAGCTCGCAACATATCTTCAAGCGTCTAAATAGTCCGTTCGGCCTGACCGTCGGTCTGCGGGTGGAAAGCTGTGCTGAGATTTACCTGAGTTCCCAAACTTTGCTGAAATTTCTTCCAAAAATTAGCTGTGAACTGGGCTCCTCAATTCGAGATAATAGAAAGTGGAGTGCCATGAAGCCTTACTATCTCCTTGATATACAACTTAGCATATTGTTCTGTAGTATCGGTGGACTTGACTGGTAAGAAGTGAGCTGATTTGGTGAGTCGATCCACTATTACCCATATTGAGTCGAACTTGCGCTAAGTGCGAGGTAACCCCACCACGAAATCCATGTTTATCATCTCCCATTTCAACATTGGTATTTCCATAAGCTGAGTTAACCCACCAGGCCGCTGATGCTCAGCCTTCACTTGCTGACAATTCGGATATTTAGATACAAAGTTCGCCACACCCCTTTTCATTCCATTCCACCAATAAATCTCCTGGGTCCACAAAATACCTGGAATTATGATCCTCCTCCATCACCCTCTCCCGAAGCTTATCCACATCCGGGACACATAGCCTACCTTAACACCGCAATACACCATCCTCGCCACAGAGTGAGAATGCCGATGTCTTGTTATTCAAAACTGCTTCCTTCATCTGAGCCAATGCTGGATCCACAAACTGCTTTTCCTTGACCTCCGCTACGAGAGACGATTCTGCTCCATTATGCACCACAACATTCCCCTCGTCCGATGTCAATAAGCAAACTCCTAAACTGGCCAATTGATAAACCTCCCGAGCCAAGGGCTTGTGATCCACTCCTAAATGAGCCAAACTACCCATAGATTTCCGACTAAGAGCAACGGCCACCACGTTTGCCTTCCCTGGATGGTACTAAATGTGCATATCATAATCCTTGAGCAATTCTAACCACCGTTGCTGCCTTAAATTCAGTTCCTTCTGCTTGAACAAATGCTGGAGACTCTTATGGTCTGAGAACACATCCACATGGACCCCATAAAGATAATGCCGTCATATTTTCAAAGAAAACACAACCGCCGCAAGCTCCAAATCATGCGTCGGATAATTCTTCTCGTGATTCTTGAGCTGCCTCGAAGCATACGCTATAACCTTCCCATGTTGCATCAACACACACCCCAAAGCAACCCTGGAGGCATCTCAATAAACCACAAATCCTTCAGTGCCTTCTGGCAAGGCCAATATTGCCGCCGAGGTCAACCTTGACTTCAGTTCCTGAAAACTTTTCTCACAAGCATCGGACCATTGGAACTTAGCTGCTTTCTGCGTCAATTTAGTTAATGGGGAGGCGAGGGTCGAGAATCCCTCCACAAACTTCTGATAATACCCTGCTAAACCCAAGAAGCTACGAATCTCCGTCGGGGTCGTGGGTCTAGGCCAATCCTTCACTGCTGCAATCTTCTGGGGGTCTACCTGAATCCCTTCACTGGAAACAACATGACCCAAAAAGGTAACGGACTTCAACCAAAACTCACATTTCGAAAATTTAGCATACAATTGGTGCTGACGAAGAGTCTGCAATACTGCTCTGAGGTGAATAGCATGATCCTCCCTGCTTCGCGAATAAACGAGGATGTCGTCAATGAAAACAATCACAAAGGAATCTAGAAATGGCTTGAAAACCCGATTCATAAGGTCCATGAAAGCTGTCGGGGTGTTGGTTAGCCCAAAAGACATGACCAAGAATTCAAAGTGACCATAGCGGGTTCTGAAAGCGGTCTTAGGAATGTCCTGCTCTCTGATCTTCAATTGGTGATACCCGGACCGCAGATCAATTTTGGAGAAGAACTTTGCACCTTGCAATTGGTCGAACAAATCATCTATCCGAGGCAAAGGATATTTATTCTTGATGGTGACTTTGTTAAGCTGCCGATAATCAATGCACATCCGAAGCGACCCATCCTTCTTTCTGACAAAAAGAACCGGAGCACCCCATGGCGACACACTCGGTTGTATGAACCCCTTCTCTAATAAATCCTTCAGCTGCTCCTTTAACTCTCTTAACTCTGCTGGCGCCATTCTGTATGGTGGAATGGATATTGGCTGAGTATCTGGCAATACATCAATCCCGAAATCAATCTCCCTATCTGGCGGAATCCCTGGAAGCTCATCCGGAAACACTTCAAGAAACTCATTTACCACTGGCACGGACTCGGGGACAGACACTTCTGAAGTGGTGTCCGCCACCCAGACCAAATGATAGATACACCCCTTCTTAATCATCTTCGAAGCCTTAAGGTAAGAAATAAACCTACCCTTTGGCACCACACCATTTCCTTTCCACTCAATAACCGGCTCGTTAGGGAACTCGAGTCTCATGACTCTCGTCTGGCAGTCAAGTTTGGCAAAGCATGAATAAAGACAGTTCATCCCCATGATTACATCAAAATCTACCATTCCAAGCTCAATAAGATCGGCCGTGGTAACACGACCACACACCATGACAACACAATTCCTATAAACTCGTGAGGCTGTAATAGAATCACCAACCGGAGTCGATACAGAGAACGACTCATGAAGTTGTTCGGGTTCTGTCCCAAAACTTGAAGCAATGAATGGGGTGACATAAGACAAAGAGGATCAATAAGAGCATAACAATCAATTGCCTGAACAGACAAGATACCTGTAACAACATCTGGAGAAGCCTTAGCACTCTGGCGACCACTCAAAGCATAAAACTGACTAGGTCCACCCCTACAACGAGCTCCACCCCTGACTGCACTGCGTCCTGCTGGAGCTGGAGGACGCACTGATGATGTAGCAACTGAAGAACTCGATGACTGGGCAGATCCCCTACCCATACCCTAACTGGGCGCACGACAGTCCCGCTGGATGTGACCTCTCACCCTGCACCTATAACATACCGGGATATCCAAATAGCAAGTCTCTGTATGAAATCTCCCACACTTGGGGCATGTAGTTCCCCTCTGTTGTTGAGACCTCAATCCTGGACGACCGGACTGACGGGACCTCCTGCCGTCTGAACCTGGTCTGGAACGACTGCTCTACTGATAACTGTGCACAGATGGCGGTGCACTCACCGAGGTCTGAGCATATGACTGGGATGGTCCTGATCCTGAACTGGTCTCCCTGAGTGACCCATTGACCGGGCCCTGCTGCTACTCTCCCTTTCTACCTGAATCTTCAACTTCTAGCCTCTATGGCCTGAGCGAATCCTATAATCTTTCCATAATTCATATATGAGTGCAAGGCCGCTGTAGCAGCCTCATTCACCACCAAAGGACTAAGT
>MU752327.1:11692-40925 GCA_026770625.1 Nicotiana glauca | reverse complement strand
TCTATGAGGGGAAGCCTAAAAATCGCTTCTGCGATTAATTAACCGCTTCTGCGGCTCCGCTTTTGCGGATAACTGACCGCTTCTGCGGTCTCAGAGGGAAAAGGTCTAACTCGCTTCTGCGGCACCGCTTCTGCGGTTCCCAAGCCGCAGAAGCGAAAACAACAGAAGTCTGCTGCAAATTTTTCTTTCTAACTTCTAAAACTAACCCGTTGAGCATCCGAAATCATCCCGAGACCCCCCGGGACTCCAACCAAAAATACCAATACCACCTAATACCTTATTTGAACTTGTACAAATTCCCAAAACACCTCAAACAACTCCGAAAACCCGATTAAATCAAGGATTCAAGCCTAAGAACTTCAAATTCTAACCAAAAACGCTTTCGATCAAAAACCTAACTAAACCTCGCCCGAATGGCCTGAAATTTTGCACACACATCCCAAATGACATGATGGAGCTACAGCAACTTCCGGAATTCGAATCCGACTCTCGGATCAAAAACTCACTATCGGACCGGAAACTTCAAAAATTCAAACTTCGGCATTTTAAGCCTAAAAGAGCTACGGGCCTCCAAATAACATTCCGAACACGCTTCCAACCCCGAAATCACCTAATGGAGCTAACGGAACCATCAGATTTCCATTCTGAGGTCGTCTTCACACTGTTCCGAATACGGACCATTTTTCAACTCTTAAACTCTCATTTAGGAACTAAGTGTCCCAAAACACTCCGAATTCTAATACCGAACGTCCCGGCAAACCAAAATAGCAGAAATGAACTTAGGGAAAACAGTTAATGGGGGATCGGGGCGTAAATTCCAAAAACGACCGGCCGGGTCGTTACATTAGTTCTTAAATTAAATAACTAATTAGTAATTAAAAGTATCCAATTCAGTTTTTTTTTTCAAATTTATATAAGTAAAATTATTTTGTAAGTTGACAAAACTTTTAGGCTACACAAATTTATTTCTATATAACAAAAAGGCATTCGTAGTGAGATATCAGAAAATAGAACAAAGTTCGTAATAGTATTGAAAGTCAAATTAATAAAATACTAATTTAAAGTAATAAGGATGAAATATTAGTAGATAAAATTTATTTTAAATGTGAGTTAATATTTGTAATTATCTTTCAATTATTCAACTTTTCAATTTATTTTATTTAACAAATCTTTGAAGAACCATAAAAGTATTTTTTGATTTATTTGTTTCAGTATTAGGCAATCGAAATGCGAATAATTTTAAAATCACAACTTCAGCAATGATAACAATCTCGAATAACTTATTTGAGATATCACTATTGCACGAGTTTCTCCATCGCTGCCAACTTCTCATTAGGTTTGATTTTAGATTATAAATTGAGTATTAGTTGGCCATCTTCTTATACGGTTGGTTTTCGATTTTAAATTGAATTTCTCTTTTAGTTTTTGCTTTCTCATAATTAAATTTCATTGTAATCATAGGTTTTCTTTTTGATGTAGATTGTTGTTTTTATGGTAATGAGTATGTATTCTGGTGATATATGGGTGAATGATCCTTCTTGGTGTGATATCCTTGCTTACGGATACAATTACCAATGCGCAGAAGTGGTGGACGACATTAGTTTCTGACACAAAGTTGCCAAGTTTAGGGGTTCAGTTTTCCAAGTTTTAAAGTTAATACTTTGAAAACATGCATAATATGACGAGCCATAATATAATATGACATAAATATTATCAAATTTGTTTACTTATTATATCTGTTTGTATTTCGAATATTACGTATAAATGTAACTTTATCGGTATTTAACAACAACAATAACCCAGTATAATCCCACAAGTGGGGTTTGGGGAAAATTAGATTATTCCTTCAATATAAATTAGATTATTCCTTCAATATAAATGCAGGAAAAAAAAACATAACAATATTTCATAAGAATCATAAAATATTATACATTCATCACCACTCATAACATTGCCCTAATAAATTGAAAGATGAATATAAATACTTCATACATAACAAATTCAATATATATATGTGGTTTTGAAAGTTAATCTTCCTTAACTTTTAGTTACAACAGATTTAATTTAACATTCATAGTAAAACTAAGAATATGAACGAACATGGAATAGGCTCTTCACGTCTCCGTCCAAACTTGGAGTGGTGATGTCTACATAGGTGTGAAAATTAAACTATTATTTAACAATCTATATTAGTTCATTCATAAGAAGAAAAAAAAATCTAAAATTATATAAAAGGAATTTGATTAGAGTTAATTATCTGAAAATATTTTAATATAGGTATATATTAGGGTTGAGAATCAATAAAATAATGTTTAACTCTGTATTAGCAATACAACAATCTCTTTCCTACAAATTATTAAGTTTATAATGTTATCTTTGTAATCATGATATATACTCTAAATTGTTAATTTAGAGAAAAGAAAAGGAAGATAGAAATACATTATCTTATTTTGAATGAATTTAGAATATTTCATATTTTATTGTTTGTTCTAAATCGAAAGTAACAAAAGGTAAAATGCGAAACATTATTAGGATTGGTTACAAAGTAAAATGACTCCAAGATGACATATTTTTATTTGTCCATTACATGCATCAATATTATCGAAAGAAAATGGAATGCAAAGGAAAAGGGAAAAAATGGAAAGAGAATGCAAAAATATAAATATTTTAAAGGAAAATGGAATGCAAAGGAAAACATAACTCTTTTCATTTTAAATTGAACAATTCGATCTATAAAACGAGTTACTATCATATCTTAGCTTTATTGTATTATATAATCATTAATATATATTTATACTATATTAAAAGTACTAAGCCCCTATCAAAATAATATTCAGTTTTTTTCAGGAACTTATATATTTTTCATTAATTTTTATTTTATAAGTTAATATATTATTTAATAATATTTATGTAATTTTTAAAATAATATATTTGTTAATATAGGGTACACGCGCAAAGCGCGTACCCTAAGACTAGTTATATTAAAAACAGAAAGCATTTTAGTTAAAAGTCAAATGACTAAAATATCCCTAATATTTAACTAAATTACAAATAACTTATTTCATAAAATTAAAAAGAAAAAACCACATAAAAAAAACCAACGGAAAGATGCCGTTTCAAGAGACCTGTTCCCACCGTTTCTTACCTACAGAACATGTTTGAAGAGGGTCCTCAAGAGTTGCCATCGTCTTATTCATCTGTCTTTAAAAATCAAATTTTTGGACGTGTAATACATACGGAGACACTTAAAGTTGGCACGATCTTTCACTTAGATAATTAAACTACGCCTCTTTCCAATTAAACACGTTTCTTAGGCAATTCTTATACTAATTAGACACGTTTTTTGCTGGCTTATTAATTATTGTGTAGGGTTTTGCTGCAGCTATGAATGAAGATTTAACCAATGCTGAATTTAGGATGTGTGTCAGGCATATATGGTCTAATTGGCATAAGAAATGAAAAGGAGGGGAAAGGAGAAAACAGTTTTGGAGGTGCTCTAAATCTAGTTATGAAGTTAAGTTTATTTGTAAGGATATTTGTAGGGATTTGTTATATTATCCAGAAAAGTCATAGGTTAGAGCCTAGTTTAAGTGTTTAATTGGTACGAGAATTGCCTAAGAAACGTGTCTAACTGGAAAGAGGCCTAGTTTAAGTGTATAAGTGAAAGATCGTGCCAACTTTAGGTGTCTCCATATGTATTACGCTAATTCTTGGATGACAGTTCTCTCTCTTTTTTTTTTTGGTCATGTACAATTCTTTCTCACTTCGCCATCTTCTGTTTTCTGCACGTTTGCCCTCTTATTTATTATGCACTAAACTCTCATCTTCGTTTTATACTATTTTTTTGTTTCTACAATTTTTCCCACTTGTGTTATTATTTCCTCTTATCTATTTTAAGGACTAAATTGTCAGTGATGTTTATCTCTGTGGAAATCGACTTGTAAGTATGAAATATAGTGAAGGTATGGAATATTAGAAGGATAGGAGAAGTGAAATTGTATATGTGTGTTTCTGGGATGATTAAATAAAGATTTTATTTTCTACCAAAAAAAAAAAAATCGACTTGTAAGTTCTTTATATTTATATAGTAGAAGATATTTATATGTACATACTTCTCATTAGTGGTGTTCAAACCGAACCGGAAAATCACACCAAACCGAAAAACCAAACCAAACCGATTAAAAAACCCGATTAGGTTTGGTTTGACTTGGTTTGGTATTGAGTAAAAAAACCCGAACCAAACCGTCATATAAATATATAAATTTTATTTATATTTTTAAGACTTTATAGTGAATTTTCTTTAGAAAATGTAGAAATATTTGGGATCCTCTCATGTATTAACCTTGAAAGCGTAAATTAACAAAAAATTATTGTTAGACGACTAAGAAAATAACTATCATGTGTTGCTAAAAAAATTTCCCTATTAGAATATATTAATAGATCATATATTTGTTAATTTTTTCCATATTTACTAAACATATATTCACTTATCAAAGGCTTATCTATAATTTTAACAAAATAAGATTAAAATAATATTCATTTAACAAAAAAAACCCGAAAACCTAAAAAGCCCGACAAAATCGAACCAATCCAAACCGATATAGTTGATTTGGTTCGGTTTTGATAAAAATTTATCCAAAACGATGTCGTATTCGGAGAACCCAGAGCAATACTTGAGATATTAGGAACAATCATTGAAACGTACAAGAAATGACTAAATAAAATCAAAATTTCCCTTGCCTATAGACCAACTCAAAACATTATAATTTATTGCCAAACACAAAGCATAATAGTATAAATTTCTAAAGAATAAAACAAAAACAAACAAGCACGCACACAATATGCATATAGGCAAACGAATATCACTTTTCACTACAATATCATATTTTAATCATGCGAAGTATTTAAATCTTAAACCAGATGAATAAGATCAACGAAGGATCATATTTTATCATAATATTTCGGATATTTATGGCATCTACTCTTTGCACATAACAATCCTATTAGCATGATATTGATATGTTCAAGAGTGATTAATTTTTTTTTTGTTCGTTATCAAGAAAATGAGCAAGTTTTTTACGAATTATTTATCTTTTATGTTCTTACAATTTTGCAGTTATTATGTTAGAATCACATTTGTACTTTGATCATATTTAAGCCTACACGCCTTTAGTCTTTTTAAAATTTAAATTCCAATTGAACTATGCCAAACAAATTGCAGTCATATTTTACTTTTACAATTTTGCTATTATATGCTTCTTGTACTTGCACACCAGATTCTCTATATATATTGTGAAACATCTTTTTCAATATATATTTATCAATAATTATGTGAGTCAACATTCTACTGCATACTTTTACTTTGTTGAATTCCTGAAGTAACATTATTGGCAATATACTTAATATAAATTGTGATAATATATGTTTATTATATGTGAATCGTTTCACGGAATTAGAGGGATAAAGTAACAATAAAGTCTATCATGTTGATAAATGTATCAATTCTTTCTGCTCTTTTCTCTTTATTTAAGTCACATCTTAATTTATTTTCACATATTATGCATATCTTTTTGTTGAATTTACGTGCATTTATCTAATTTCATTTCCAAAGGGGAAGATAAAGATGAGCTAATTATTGTGATAATATATATGGAAAAATGGATCATCCGAGGATGCATGCTATCTAGCTCTAAGACCTTAGGCCATCTCCAATGGTACTCTATTTTTTGTACCAAATTCAAATTTAGTGCAAGAAATAGAGTAAAATTGCTCCAATGGTACTCTATTTGTTGCTCTATTATAGAGCATGAATAGTGTTGCACCAAATTTGGTGCAACACTATTCATTACTCTATATTTGGTTTAATAATATTTTATTCATTTTTTTTATTGTTGAACTTTTAATTAATTATATATTGTGTATATAATTAACTTTTATATTAAGATTTTTATAATTTTAATTTTATATCCTATTTTTTGATATATTAATTTTTGTATATATTATATTTATATAAAATTATAAGTTAATTTTATAATTGTTATAATTGTATAAAAAGAAGTATAACCATTATTTAAAAATAACAATATATAAAATAAAAATACATTATAATTAAAGTACATAAAAGGAGGATACATTAAAATTAAAATTACATTAAAAACATAAAACATAAGTTTAGTAATCCCCTGAACTATGTGGTACTTAAATTAAATTTGACTATGATGTAATATTTATTTAATTATATTTTATTAATGATTTCACTTTTTGTTAATTTATCCTTTATGTAAAATTTTATAATAAATGATTATATAAGTGGTGAATGTGAATTATATATAATGAATATGAAAAAAAGAAAAAAGATAGTATTAGTTTAAAGGAAATAAAAAATAAAAAGTAAATAGAAGATAATAATATAATATAGAAGAGAGAGAAAATTTGATGTAAAAAATAGTGTGATTGTTAGAGTAGATTTGGTGTTGCACCATTTTAGAGTAAAAAATGGTGCAAAAAATAGATTGATTGTTGGAGATGCCCTTATTAAAAAAAATAGAAAAGGTCCAAATACCCCCCTGAACTTTACGATAGGTCTATATATAACTCTCGTTAAAAGTTTGGCTCATATCCAACCTTGCCGTTATACTATTGGCCCGGATACCCCCTTTGTTTTAAACGGAGCCAAATACCCCTTAGACTTTACGATAAGGTCTATATATAACCCTCGTTTTTTAACAAAATAATTTTTTTTGTAAAAATATATTTGTAAAACTGAAAATATTTTGTTGAAAATAATTTCTTCAGTTGTTAAAAAACGAAAATATTTTGTTAAAAAATGATTTTTTTTTCTGTTTTTACAAAATAAAATAGTTTTTACAAATTTGTTTTTTCAGTTTTTACAAAAAAATTCTTTAAAAAAACTGAAAAATGAAGAAAAAAAAATATTTTTCAAAAACGAAAATAATTTATTGAAAATATTTTATTCAGTTTTTAAAAAACAAAAATATTTTGTTAAAAACTGAAAATACTCTAATTCCTTTGTTTTTACTTCTTCTTTTTTCCAGTTTTTACAAATATATTTTTACAAAAAAAATATTTTGTTAAAAAAACAATTTTTGCAATATTTTGCGATTTCTTTCAGTTTTTAAAAAATTTGTTCTTCTAGTTTTTACAAAAAAATCTTTAAAAAAATGAAAAATGAAACAAAAAATATTTTTCAAAAGCGAAAATAATTTTTTGAAAATATTTTGTTCATTTTTTAAAAAAGAAAATATTTTGTTAAAAACTTAAAATGTTCTAATTCCTATGTTTTTACATTTTTTTTCAGTTTTTACAAAAAAAATTATTTTGTTAAAAAAATGAGGGTTATATATAGACTTTATCGTAAAGTCCAGGGGGTATTTGGCTCCGTTTATAATAAAGGGGGTATCCGGGTCAATAGTGTAATGACAAGGTTGGATATGGGCCAAACTTTTAACAAGAGTTATATATAGACCTTATCGTAAAGTTTAGGGGAGTATTTGGACCTTTTCCGTAAAAAAAATAAGAGGTAGAGTAATTTTGAATAGTACATGGGCACCTTTGGGACTTCTTCCTTAAGTTTATCTTATTTGATCACCTCATGATTTTTCATTTATCAGAAAAAGGGTCTTATTATGCATATTAACCGTTTATCATTATTCATTACTAATCAGATTTAAACTCTTAACACTTACCAAAATATTTAAATTTTAATTATTAAAGTACATGATGAAGCTAAAGATTTTATGCATTACATGTACATTAAAATAAATAAAAAGGAGTAAGATTTGAATATTTTAGAAAAGAGTAATCAATCTTGAAAAGATAATTATACCGAATTGCAATTAATATTATTATAGTTAAAATATATAGAGAAAATAAAGTTGATCAAAAGAGTATTGCTTCATGCATCGTATAGTAGGGCAATCAAATGTCAGAAGGGAAATATACCGAACTTTAATTCATAATAAGATGGCTAGAAGAAATAGAGTTGGTGGTAGAGTATGCCTCTTGGGGAAACGAAGAAAGAAAATAGTAGAAAATAAGCAATTGAATCTTAAAGAAGAAACTTGAAGTTCTATTTTTTCTTTTCATGTATTAATATTATAATATTTTATTAATAAGTGATACACGTGCAACTCACTAAAGAAGAGAAAGAGAAGACAAGGAATAAATGGGCTGATGAAATTGGGCTCGAGTTAGGCAGGTCCATTGAGAGGAACCCCGAAGGTAAAAAACCGCACCATTTGGTAAAGTAAATTTCTTCGTGCTTGCCAATTTTATCTCAACGCACTGACAACCTCTTCTACTTCTGTATTCTACAAATCCACCGTTACCAAAACAGCCATGCCCGGTCTCATCGTGAAGAAGCTTCAGGAGGATGATTCAATGTCTGAAGACGACTATGATTCTAACGCCGACGATTCCGATGACGCCGACGTTTCTGATGACGATTACACCGACGACGACGACGATGACAAGAAAACTTGCGCCCTAGGTATTTCGTTCTGTTTCTTGTTATTCAATTTTTGTCTTTCGTAACGGTTTAAATATGGTCTGCTTGTGAACCTGACATTTTATGAATTATCGATTTTGTAAAGATCACATGTGGTATTTCAAGGGTCAGAGTTTTTGATTCGATGAGCTACTTTGCTGCTACTTACCCCAATTCCTTGCAAGTTCAACTCTTTGTGGGCAAAGCTAATTATAGAAACTATTTTGGTGTTTGTTTTGGTAGTTTTAAGTTGTAACAGTTTAAAAGGCTAATGCCACTGCTACTTCAGTTAACTGACCACTCGAGCATGCATTTTTAACTCCCAGAGGAGCGATTGGCTAATATTGAGAGGATGCATAAACAGATATGGCTAGTAATTGAAAAAAAAGCCAAGGATAAGGGCATAAATATTATAGAGATTCTAGCTCAGTTTCCAGGTGGCTTGTCCGCGTTCCATGAGCCTGGCCCGACTCCCACTCAAGGTATTCTTTGCCTTCCCTAACCCTTTTTAAGGTTATCTTCTTCTTTTTTTAAATAATTTTTTGCATTGTCTAACAATGCTGGTTTAGATATGGTCTTAGTGAACTTGGTATTTTGTGAAATATCTATTGCGATTGCATTCCTTTTAGGGATAATGTGCTATGTCAAGGCTTACGGTATTTTATTAGTTGAGCTATTTTGCTGCTGCACAGCTAAAACCTTGCAAGACCCCTTTGTAGATAATGTAATACATAGAAATTATTTGGAGTTTATGTTTGGCAGTTGTGACAATTTAAATGGTTAATGCTGCTGTTTTCAAAAGCTTTTTAGAAGGAGAAAATAATGCCTACTTTAATTAACTGATCACTCGAGCATGCATTTTTAACTCGTAGAGTCATCCATAGAAGAGCGATTGACTAACTTTGAGATGAAGTGGAGGCATACCTTGCTTGTAACTGAAGTCGTATTCAAGGCTATGGGCACTGATGGTACAGAGGTTCTCGCCAAGCTAGCCGAGGTTCAAGCCCGTCTGTCTGCGTTCCGTGAGCCTGGCCCGACTCCCGCTCCCACCAATGATGCCCCAGCTCAGGTAGTAAAGGATGTTGTTGCTGATCAGAAGACGGTGTTGGATGCCACCACTGTGGATACTGGAATATCTCTGCCTGATTCCACCTTTTCTCCACCTACTCTCGCACCTGTTGTTTCTGCTGTTGATGTTTCTCCTGTTTTTGTTGGATTTAATGCTGCTGCTACTGCTGATGCCCCTAATCTGGCTGTGTATCCAGCTCCTGCTTCTTTTGTACCTGGTAATACTACTGCTGCTGGTTCTATCCAGACATTGGTTATCCCACCAGCTGAGGCGGGAGATACACCAATGCCAGACACACCTGCTAGAGGGAGTTCTCTTCACCGTAGTTGATTTTATTTCGCGTTCATCGGACACTATTCACAATTTTAAGTGCGGTGTGGGGAATTAAATTTTAGTGGATGATTGTAATTAATTGACTAAGCCTTCTTCTAGGAAAAATGGTGTTTAGTAATACTAATATAGTTAAGTTTTTGTTAACCCCCCTCCCACCTGTATGTTTTGAAGATTTTAGAAGCAAACAAATGGAAAACTCAGTATATTTGTAAATCTATAGCTCGTAATATTAGTATGTACTGGGCGCTACAGAAAACGTCCCATTTTGTGGATGATTGTAATTAATTGACTAACCCTTCCTCTGGCCAAAAAATGGCGTTCCTGACAAAGAAATGGAACAATGATGCAGAATGCTAATAGTACTACTAATATAGTAAACCTTTTGTTAGTTCCCCCTTTTATGTTTTGGAGGCAATATAGTATTATTTTCGGAAAATGGTCTAATATGTCCCTCTACTATTAACAATTGTTTAAAAATATCCTTCGTTATACTATCGGGACATAAAACCCCTCACCGTTACACTATTAAACAAAAATGCCCCTAATTAGACGGCATAGACACGTGGTGTAATCTAAAAGCTGAAGAGAATCCGCTTCTTTTAAAAACCAAATCCGCTTACAACCCTAATTTCGTCCCACCCTCAATAGAAAAAAAGCTTCCTCTCTCTGTTACTCAAAAATTAGTAAATCCAAAACTGAAGATTCAGTCTCAAAGGTTCGTCTCCTCTGTATTATTCAAAATTGGTAATTCCAAAACGCAAGATTCGGTCTCAAACGTGGGTTCCATGTCTGATTCAACTGCTACATCAAAGAGGAGGTGCCATTGTGGGGAGATTGCCAAGAACTTCAAATCAACCACAGCTCAAAATCCTGGAAGGAGATTCTGTAAATGTGCTAAACCTGAAGTAGGTTTTAATTTTGCTTTCGATTCATAATTTAAAGGTATGATACAAATTTCGTAATTGGTTGTTTTTGTTAGAATGAGTCGTGCGGATATTGGGAATGGCAAGACGAAGCCTACCCGGACAGAGCGTTGATAGAAATCAACAAGTTGCAGTGAAAATTAGACGCTGCTAATGTGACAATCAATATGTTGAATCAGTTATTGGAAACGTGCAAAGTTGAAAGTGACAAATTGCTGGAAAAGGTTGATGTATTATAGACTGTAAAAAATATTGAAGTGAATAAAGCAAGGGAGATGGAAGAGAGACTGTTGAAGATGAAGATGTTTGTTTTGATATTGTTTGCACTGTTTGTTGTCTTTGTTGCTGCAATGATGATGAAGTAATGCATTTGTTTAGATCAATTTTGGACAAGTTATTGTGAACAAATTATTGTGTATGATGAAGTTAATTATTGTTGATGAAATGTATTATGTAGTGCCTACTGAAATGTGTAGTTGGTATTGTTTATGTTGCCTACTAATATGTATAGTGCCTATTGATATAGTGCCAACTTTAATGCCTATTAATATAATGCCTACTTTAATGTATTTTTTATGAAGTTTAATGTTGTTGTGACGAAGTTATGAAAATATTTCTACTTTGTGTAAGGCCTACTGATTTGTAATGCTTTTTCATGTTGCATTGTTACTTAAAAATAGTATCATTTCAACACAGTTTTACTGCACTATCTGGAATAATTTATTGTGAATTCTAATCAATAAACACATAAACCTGTATTATTTCGAAACTACAACACTGTTAAGATAATTTCAGCACAGTTTTTCTACAACACTGTTGAGACCAAAAGATCACATTCAAAACTACAGTACATTCAAAACTACATCAATGTGCAAACTCAAAAGGGACAATTCAATAAGTACTGTTAATAAGCATTTAATTTTAACACAGTTTTTCTACAGCACTGTTAAGACCAAAAGATTACATTCAAAACTACAGCACTGTTCAAACTCAAAAGAGACAATTCAATAAGTTCTGTTAATAAGCATTTAAGTAATGTTATCACAGTAGTTACATCACCAAATGGATGAATGGATGTCATATTATAACAACAAAAACTTATACAACCAAGTCATAATATGACATCCGAATCCAATACGAATATTAACAAGTTTGCAGGAAAGTTTGCAGTTAATACATCCCATCAAAACACCAAAAAAGTTCAGTTTGTTCTTCAATTTTCTTTCCTTGGCCTAAGCTTCCCAATCCTCTATTGCCTTTGTTTTTCTAACCGATTTGCAGTTGTAGCAGGTTTTCCTTTCCAGCTTAAAGATGGTGGTGTGTATGGAAGGTTTGTTGGATCACTCACACCATTGTGATCACCAGTGAAGGTGATTGACCTTATGCCAGTGGGTATTGGTACCTGCTGTCTCATCTTAAGTCTTGTATTGACTTCTGATATCACCTTTGGCCTCAGTACAACATCTTGATCAACCTCCAGATCCTTGCTTGATTGGCCAATACTCCTAACTCCAGGAGTAGGCATGAACCTAAAGTCTCATTGTCTTGACTTGGTTGTCTGGTTGGAGGAGCTGAACAGTTAATGTCTTGACTTGGTTGACTGATTGGAGGGGCTGAACAGTTAATGTCTTCTTCAGTTTCTTCATCTATCAAAGTTCTTGGCCTCTTTGTCTGTTGTTTTCTCTTTCCCTTTCCCTTTGGTTGCTGCAAGAAAATCCAAGTTAGAAAAATAAAATAAGTTTAAATTTCAGTAAATAAATATTCAAATTAAATTTTACCTGTCCACAAGTCCTAGCATTGTGGGTTGTCTCTCCACATTTGCTACAAGTCATAACTTTTCCTTTTCTTGATTGTGACCACAATTCTTGCCTTTTAATGACCTCATCCTTCTGCTTATCTCTCGTAACTTTAGGCCTGCCAGCCAACTTCACCAACTCAGGTGGCTCCATTGCTTGTGTTGGTTCAATCTTCCAAAAATTTTCTCCTCTTACAGGTTGTAACTTGTATTTATAAGTGAGTAGAAATGCCTCCTTGCTATACCATCAGTTCATTTCTGTCAAAGGATCACCCATGTTGTGAAGTACAACTTTAATAACATGTGGACATGGGATTCCTGTAAGATCCCACTGCCTACAGGTGCACTTCTTCACAGCGATATTCACACAATGTTTATCACCACCTTCTGACACTTCATAGCCATTTTCTCCATTTGCATTAGCTCTACAAGCTGATTGAGAAATTTGCATGTACTCACTGTACAACTCCATGCTTTTTGGACTAAAGTCATATCGCCAACCCCTCACTTCATCTTCATGTTCTCTTAACATGTTCATCACTTTGATTCTAATGTCCTCCAACATCTTTATTATTGGCTTATGCCTTGCTTCCAAAATTCACTTGTTGAAGGATTTAGTCAAGTTGTTATCAACTGACTGATTCTTGCACACTGTGTCCAGGTAAGCTCTGCACCAAGTCTGATGAGGTTACTTCAATAAACCAGCCGATGCATCCTTGTTCAACTCCCCTAAATTCTTCAAACGGTCCTTGAATTCCTCCTCATAAGTAGACCATGCACACCACTAAAGTAATTTTTTGCTTTCACCAGTATTGTATATCTTGCACCAGTTGGCCTCAATATGTCTAACACAATATCTATGGTGTGATTGAGGAAGGACAGTTTTAACAGCATCAATTAATCCCTATGATAGTTATAGAAACATACAGTCACCTAGAATATTTCATAAACAACAAAAGGCAGAATTAAAGCCAGAAACATACAGTCACTTAGAATTTTTCATAAACAATAAAAAGACAAAATTAAATACAGACCATGGACAGCACTATAGGACATAAATATATGACAAAAATTAATAGAAAGGGACAGAAATATATGACAAAAATAAATAGAAAAGGATAGAAATTGATAAAGACAGAAAATTAGGACAGAAATAGAAGAAGACAGAAAATGAAAGGATAGCAATGGTTCTGTGAATCTTGTCCAACAGCCACTAGTAGTTTGCCCTTAGCTTTCCCCTTTAAGAAAGTGTCGTCTAGACCAATAAAAGGTCTCAACCCTAGCTTGAAACCCATCTTTAAAGCTTGAAAGCAAATATACATGCTTAAGAATCTTCTTCTCCCTTCTTCAAGTGCATTCTTTGAAAGGTTTATAACCACATCACTGCCTGGATTACTATCTCTCAATTCAGTTGCATAAATTTCAAGTTTGTTATACTCATCAGTGAAACTACCATCTAAGCTTTCCAAGACCATTCTCTTTGCTCTCTTACACTTTTCATGACTAATATTTAGTTCAAAAATCCTCTTCAAATCTTCCATCATCTCCTTTACCTTATACTTAGGATTATCTTGTAATTTAAGCTTGAAATACTGTGCAATAGTACTGAAATCAACAGTATTGTTATCATAAGCAACACCACAACGATGTTCTGTATTTAAGGTCTTGATCTTAACCCCACCATTCCTCTCTTTGGATATCAAACACAAAAAGGGACAACCAAATACATCACATTTATACCTAAGCCTTATTTTGTCACTCTTCAACAACTCTAATTTTTTCTTGTTTGCCAAAGCATACAACTTCATACACTTCCTAACTTCTGGTATGTCCTTAAAGCTCATACCCTTATACAACTCTTTGTACTCATTAAGTTCTTCAGTTATCTCCCTCTTTTTTTGTACTTTTAATGTTTCCAATTCTTCAGAATCATAAACTTCTGATTTAGCACTAGAGTCAGATTCTAAGTCACTTAAGCTACAGTCAGTACCAGCCTCATCCTCGTGGGTGTATGATTCTTTATGATGTACAATATCAGGGATACCATGAATATGGGGCTCACATTCATCCACAGCATAAATGTTAACAACATTATATTTATCACATAACAAGCTAAGTAATTTTCTAATCCCAACATCCCCATCTATCTCATAAAATTTTTCAGAAGGACAAGCAACAATAAGCTGTTGAACCCCTAGCTCATTTATATATTCATTCACTATGTCTATATATGAAAGTAAGTCTGAGTCATAACCTGTTCAAGTGTGCATCAGTTTCTTTGTGTATAAGACCTCAGGCTGTGTAACCCAATTACCACCACAATTGAATATTATATCTATTAACATCATCTCCAATAACCTACAAATATAGCCAATAGGTCAAGTTAGCAAATAATAAATAAACCAATAAAAAGGCAAAACTAAAAAGGGAATAATTATATAAAAAAATCAGCTAAGGGTAAGGGCCCCCCTTCACACATAAAAGACCCCATTTAGCTATGTCATACCACCATTGAAGGTGGTCCTACTCACAATATGCTTTATTACCTAATAAATAAAGAAAAAGTCCATATCTTGAGACCACACCACATAAAGGTCCAGATTCAGGCTCACTCCATAATAAATTAACTATAAAAATTATTGAAGGTGGTCCTACACACATAATACTATAATCAGAAAGTAATAAATTAGGGAAAAATTTACGTATTAAACAAATCAGAAAGCTCAGAATATTGGGACAAATCAGAAAGCTCAGAATATTGGGACAAACAAACACCCTAAAACAGCAACCAAAACCAAAACCATGTCGGGACCAAAAATAACTTCACATCGGGACCATATGAATAATAAAGCATGCAAACACTTGACGCAGACAAAAAATGTGAATATAATACTGAAAGTACAAAAATAAATGTATGAATGTCAACAAAACGCCAACAAATCAAAACCCTAGGCGAAAAATCCTAAAATAACAGCAAACACATAAAATACTGAGCAAAAAAGAGTTAAAACAAGAAAAGCGAACCATTTCCATGGAGAAATATATTACCTTTACTTCATTAGCGGCGGATATCTCATAATTTTTCTTCTGTGGACGGAGGCTTCTAGAGAGAGTGAAAGAGAAGAAAAAGAACTGTGTTTTGTAGGTTAGGTTGTAACCCGTGTTTTTAGGTTTAGAAGGGTGGGGTTAATTTAGTGGGTCAGAGCGGGTTTGATTTTTAAAAGAAGCGGATTCTCTTCAGCTTTTAAATTACGCCACGTGTCTATGCCGTCTAATTAGGGGCATTTTTATTTAATAGTGTAACGGTGAGGGATTTTATGTCCTGATAGTATAACGAAGGATATTTTTAAACAATTGTTAATAATAGAGGAACATATTAGACCCTTTTCCGTATTATTTTTGTACTGGGCGCTACAGAAAACGCCCAATTTTTATAGTACCAATTAAAAGTGTAATATAAAGTATCTTTTGCATAAAAAAAGGAACTTTTTTTCCTTTCTTTTTTGCTTTTTTTACTAGTTATTTGTCTATTTTTTAAAAATATTTGTCGGTCGTAATATTTTGACAAATATCTTCAGCCTGTAACACATTGCATTTATGTATTTATTTTGTGTTGCTATAGCTCATTTTATTTGCTGCAATTATTTTTGTTTTCTTGTGTCTTGCGAGTAGTAAATACGTAATTAGGACTATAATAGGATCGTCAAGGTGACCCCTATAGCTTTAGAATCATTCATCCATTTGCTAAAGCTCACGCAACCGTTTATTTATTTTACTAATTCTTGCAATACTTAGAATCTTAATCAACCAATTAAATTGATATATTTCTTGACTACATAACTAGGTATAGTTTAATTTGGTTATTGGTTAATGAATATTTTTTGAGAAAACGATACTCTACTCAATCTATATAATTGTTTAACTGTTTATACTAGCATGTATAAGAAAGTTATACATAATCTGAAAAGTTACTTATAAAGAAAAAAATCACTTAATTTACAAGAAAAAATCGAAATAAACACCATAATCTTGTTCAGTCCTTAACAAGCAACCTATAGCAAGATATTATAACTATATCCCAGTTTATATTCAAAGCAAAACGAGGCCTTACAAATTTCAATGATTACAGGGAGTAGGGTGTTCAAAACCGAACCGATAACTTATTGGTATCGAATTATCGGGGTAATGGATGGTGAACGAATTGAGATTTTATAATTAACGGCTTAATGGTATAAGGGCCGATTATTCAAATTTCTTATAGCTAAACCGTTAACCCGTTAATTTTTTTTATATTTATATTTTTACCCCTATGTATATAAAGTACTATTGAAACCCTAAATGGCTAAATCCCTAATTATTATTTTCTAATTCTCAATTGTTTGCCGCCACCGGAGACAGAGAAGTCATCAATCTCATCTCTCTCTTGAATTGAGAAGTCGAAAAATCGAAATTTGAATGATTAATACGTGTATGTATGTATAAGTAGTCATGATGGTATTAAAAATTTGGTTAATACGTGTATGCCAATATGAGTAGCCTTGAAGACTCTTCAATTCAAAGATGCCGATTGGTTAGATCTTAGATTGTATTAAAAATTTGGTATTGATTTGAAACTATATGGTTTTTATTGAATGATTGTGCAAAACGTTTGTATTTGGTTTAGCCGATAAGCCGCCTGATAACCGCCCAATAATTGTTAATCCAATACCAATCCTTCCGTTGTCTAATTGGATGGCTAGCGGATTACTATATTTATAATCCGATAATAGTTAAGCTGGACTATTAAGCGTAAAATTATCCGTCCAGTCCGCCTGATAAGCACCCCTAATAGGGAGCTAGATAGCCTCCTATTTTTTTTTTTAATTTTTTTTTTTTAGAAACAATCAGTTTTATGATCTATTAGAAATGTTCTATTAATTATGTGACCAGTTTCACAAGAGATTAGTAACAAATAATATAAGAGACTGGTCAATAAAACCCAAGGTGTTATAAATAGAATCCTATTTATGGTGAATGTCCATATTTAGAGAGATTTTAGGGTTTATTACTTGGTGGCTAAGTCAACCTCTCCCTATAAATAGAGGGTTCTATTCCATTGTAATTCATCTCATATCAATAAGAATTCCCTCTCTCTCTCTTTCTCTGCAATATTGCTCTTGTTCTTTTATTATTTTATAACACGTTTTCAGCACGAGACTCTACCGTATAAAGAAGATTAAAGTACAACTTTTCTCCTCTTTTAATTATGACTGATATTATTATGAAAAGAAAGTTCGTTGCCCTTGAAATTTCGGGCAAGAACTATATGACATGGGTGTTGGATGCTGAAATCCATTTAGATGTAATGGGTCTTGGAGACGCCATTAAAGACAAAATTAAAGCATCCACCCAAGACTGTGCTAAGACCTTGATTTTCTTGCGCCATTACCTTGATGAAGGGTTGAAAATAGAATATCTAACAGTCAAAGACCCACTTATTTTGTGAAATGGCTTAAAGGAAAGATATGACAACTTAAAATTGGTCACTCTTCCACAAGCACGATATGATTGGGCTCATCTCAGGCTCCAAGACTTTAAGTCTGTTTCTGAATATAATTCTGCAATGTTTAGAATTACTTCTAAATTGAAACTCTGTGGAGATACTATCACTGATTATGATATGCTTGAAAAAATATTTACAATGTTTCTTGCCTCCAATATGGTCCTGCAACATCAGTACAGAGAGAAAGGTTTCAAGAAGTACTCTGAGCTGATTTCTCTTCTCCTTGTGGCTGAGCGAAACAATGACCTGCTCATGAGAAATCATGAAAATTGACCCATTTGGTCTACACCATTGCCTGAAGTGGATGAGGTGTATTCCCATTATTCTAAGCGTGGAAAAGGCCGTGACTCTATTCGTAGTCATGGTCGTGGTCATGGTCGTAGCCGTGGCCGTAGACAAGGAAGAAATTTTCCTAGTGTTAATCATCCCCCAAAGAGAAATAACCACCAAAAGTGGAAAGAGAAAGATGAGAAGCCAAAAGCAAATGGTTCAGAAACTGAATGCTATCGTTGCGGTGGAAAAGGGTATTAGACAAATATTTGTCGTGTACCAAGACATTTGGTTGAGTTTTATCAAGCATCTCTAAAGAATAAAGGCCCTGAAGCTAATTTTATCTATGACAATGAATTTGACATCACCCACTTAGATGTGACAGACTTCTTTGAGCGCCCTGATGAAAAAAAAGATCACTTGATCGGTGATGGACCTGTCGTTAAAGAAGATTGAGTAGTTTGATTTTATTTTTATTTTGATTATTTGTATTAGTTAGTGAATAAACATCTTGTAATTATCGTAGTTTACATGAGTAGTAGTCATTAGTATTATTTATTTTATGAAATGATATTAGTTCGTTTTGATTAAATAATTCAATAATTACTAGTTCGTCGTACAACAACAACAACCCAGTATAATCCCACTTAGTGGGGTCTGGGAAGGGTAGTGTGTACGCAGACCTTACCTCTACCATGGGGTAGAGAGGCTGTTTCCAAATTTCGTCGTAATGCAATGTTTATTTTTGTATTTTAAATTGGGTATAACTGAAGAGGATTCCTTCCATTTTGTGAAACAACGTGCTAACTCCATTTCAGAGCTTCTATTATTTTCATTAACGTAATGTGATAGGCAATTAGTTGATTTCATTGTCCGTCTCTTTCTGTATGGTTTAGCAATATTATATTACAGTTGCTTGATTGAGATGTTCTAACATTTTGGATGACAGAATAGTGTAAGGGTAGAACATGTGTAATAATATAATAATTCCCTTTACAAAAAATGTAAACATATATGTATAGTGTACTTATAATCACATTATTTTTACCTACGTAATTATTTGTATCATAATTAGAGTTTGCTCGAAGTTACATTAAAAGTCAATATTGAGTTATTGATTTAACTTTGTTTTCTTTTTTTTTCTTTGAAAATGCTAATGTTTATTCGCATATTTCTTTTGTATGTCAAACATTGGAAAGCAAATATGGATATCTCACAAAACAAACTTGGATCAAAGTTCAATTGTAAAAATATTTGTTTAGTTGATTCATGTACAACACATACAATATTCAAAGATAAGAAATATTTCTCTCATTTAAGTATGTGTAAGACTGATGTTACTACAATTTCTGGTAGTAGTAAATTAATTGAAGGCTCTGGAAGAGATACTATAACTCTGCCTAAGGGAACAATACTTATTATAGAGAATGCAATGTTCGCCTCCAAGTCCAAAAGGAACTTGTTGAGTTTTAAAGATATCCGCAGAAATAGATATCATATTGAGACAACAGATGAGAATAATCTTGAATATCTCATCATTACCAAAAATGTCTCTAGCCAGAAAAGGGCTATTGAGAAGTTCCCATTTTTGTCTTGTGGCCTGTATTAGACAAGAATTAGTGCAATTGAGGATCATTCTATTGTAAACCAAAAGGTTACCAATTTCAATACTTTTGTACTTTGGCATGATTGATTGGGACACCCTGGATCAATTATGATGAGACGAATTATAGAAAACTCAAATGGGCATCTATTAAAGAATTTAAAGATTCTTTTAAATGATGAATTTTCTTGCACTTCTTGTTATCAAGGCAAGTTAATTATTAGACCATCACCAACAAAGGTTGGAATTGAGTCCCCTGTCGTTTTTGGAATGCATACAAGGGGACATTTGTCGACCTATTCACCCACCTAGTGGGTCGTTTAGATATTTCATGGTCATAATAGATGCATCTTCTAGATGGTCTCATGTGTGCCTATTGTCATCACGCAATCTCGGGTTTGTAAAATTAATGGCACAAATAATTCGATTACGGGCGCAATTCCCCGATAATCCAATTAAGTCTATTAGACTTGATAATGCTGCTGAGTATTCATCCCAAGCATTTAATGATTATTGCTTATCAATTGGGGTAAAAGTGAAATATCATGTAGCTCATGTTCACACTCAAAATGGTCTTGTAGAGTCTTTAATTAAACGTCTACAGTTGATAGCAAGACCATTACTCATGAAAACAAGGCTGCCCACTTCTATTTGGGGTCATGCCATTTTTCATGCAATGCTAGTTCGTCTCAGACCGGCAAATTATCATAAATATTCCCCGTTGCAATTAGTTTTGGGTCATGAACCTAATATATCCCATTTAAGAATCTTTGGATGCGCAGTATATGTGCCTGTAGCACCACCATATCGCACCAAAATGGGTCCACAAAGAAGGTTATGAATATATGTTGGGTTTGAATCGCCCTCCATTATTCCTACCTCGAAATATTGACGGGGGATTTGTTTACTGCACGATTTGCAGACTGTTGATTCGATGAGACACTTTTCCCAAAATTAGGGAGAGAAGTTGGTGAAACCAAACAGGAAATTTTGTGAAAAAATCCATCATTATCTCATCTTGATACACATGCCTCTATTTGTGAAAAAGAGGTACAAAAGATTATCCATTTGCAGAGAATAACAAATCAAATGCCATATGCATTTACGGATTTGAAAAGGATAACAAAATCGCATATCCCTGCAGAGAATGTTCTAATCCGTATTGATGTCCTTATTGGACAATCTTCTAGTGTCATAGCTAATGAGTCAAAAGCACGCCTAAAATGTGGCAGACCATTGGGTTCCAAAGATCGAAATCATAGAAAAAGGAAAACAAATGATCAAAATAACACTACGAAAGAATCTCATGAAGAAATCCACGATTTAATAAATTCTGAGATTCATGAGGAATCCACTGAGCCCGAGACTCAAGAAAATAAGGAACTATCAATAAATTCAATCGATATTGAGACAAATTTGAATCGAGTGGATATAGTGGTGGATTATGTCTTTGCATATAATGTTGTATCTAGCATTATGCAAGAAAGTGAGGATCTTGAACCTCAATCTGTTGGAGAATGTCGACAAAGACTTGATTGCCAAAATGGCAAGAAGCAATCCAATCAGATTTGAATTCACTTGCAAAACGTGAAGTTTTTGAGCCTGTAGTCCAAACACCTAATGGTGTTAAGCCTGTTATCTATAAATAGGTCTTTGTACACAAGAGAAATGATAAAAACGAGGTACAAAGATATAAGGCACGCCTTGTTGCACAAGGATTTTCACAAAGGCCTGGTGTCGATTATGAAGAGACATATTCACCCGTTATGGATGCTATAACGTTCCGTTATCTCATTAGTTTTGCTGTCCATGAAAAGCTTGACATGCATTAAATAGATGTGGTTACTGCCTACCTTTATGGCTCACTTGATAATGAGATATACATAAAAATTCCCGAGGGATTTAAAATTCCAAACGCACATAATTCAAAGTCCTGGGAAATATTTTCAATCAAATTGCAAAGATCTTTGTAAGGTCTAAAGCAATCAGGACTAATGTGGTATAATCGTCTTAGTGAGTATTTATTAAAGGAAGACTATATAAATGATGCTATTTGCCCGTGTGTTTTTATAAAGAAAACAACATCGGAATTTGTTGTACTTGTCGTATATGTTGATGACATAAACCTTATTGGAACTCCTATAGAACTCCAAAAGGCAATTGATTATTTAAAGAAGGAATTCGAGATGAAAGATCTCAGAAAGACAAAATTATGTCTTGGTTTGCAAATTGAACATTTGGCAAACAAAATTTATTTTCATCAATCTGCCTATATAGAAAAGGTATTGAAACGGTTTTACATGGATGGAGCCCATCCATTAAGTACTCCGATGGTTGTTCGATCACTTGATGTGAACAAGGATCCATTCCGACCTCAAGAAGAGAATGAAGAGCTACTTGGTCCTGAAGTACCATATCTTAGTGCAATTGACACACTAATGTATCTTGCCAATACTACAAAGCCTGACATAACTTTTTCAGTTAATGTCTTAGCAAGATATAGCTCTGCTCCCACAAGGAGACATTGGAATGGGATCAAACACATAGTGCGGTATCTAAAAGGGACTACCGATATGGGCTTATTTTATGGTAATAATTGCAGTCCCGATCTTATTGGTTATGCTGATGCTGGGTATTTATCTGACCCACACAAGGCTCGGTCTCAAACAGGTTATGTATTTACCTATGGAGGCACTGCCATATCTTGGCGATCGACTAAGCAATCAATTGTGGCTACTTCATCTAATCATGCTGAGATAATTGCTATTCATGAAGCAAGTCGAGAGTGTGTGTGGTTGAGGTCTATAATACATCTTATTCGAGACAAATGTGGTGTGAAATGTGACAAGTTACCCACTATTTTGTATGAAGATAATGCAGCATGCATAGCTCAATTGAAGGGAGGATTCATAAAAGGAGATAGGACAAAGCACATTTCACCAAAGTTATTTTTCACACATGATCTTCAAAAGAATGGTGATATTAATGTGCAACAGATTCATTCAAGTGATAATATGGCTGATTTCTTCACAAAATCTCTACCAACGTCAACCTTCAAGAAGCTAGTGTACAAGATCGGGATGCGAAGGCTCAATGATGTGAATTGATGCTCCCATCAGGGGGAGTTGATGCGCGTTGCACTCTTTTTCCCTTACAAGGTTTGTCCCACTGAGTTTTCCTTGCAAGGTTTTTAACGAGACAACCAATAGGCGCATTTTTAAACATGTGTACTCCTTTTCCTTTTCTAAAAATTTTGTTCAATTGGGTTTTCTTTTAGTTATGGTTTTAACGAGACACATTATCTATTGAATAGACATTCAGGGGGAGTGTTATAAATAGAATTCTATTTATGGTGAATATCCATATTTAGAGAGATCCTAGGGTTTATTACTTGGTGGCTAAGTCAACCTCTCCCTATAAATAGAGGGTTCTATTCCATTGTAATTCATCTCATATCAATAAGAATTTTCTCTCTCTCTTCCTCTGCAATATTGCTCTTGTTCTTTTATTGTTTCAATAACACATGGGATGTTTATAGAGTTATTTTTCTTTATTTGAATTATAAGTGATCATAGGAGATCATATCCTCAAAAATATTTAATCACATATTATATTCTAATAGATTTTCAGTGAGCTAAAGGAGATTTTTTCCCTAACTTTAACACCATTTATTCACACGGTCATTTGAAACATTTTCACCTTGAGTAATGAGTATGTCTTTTACCCAAATGATAAGAAAGAGGCTGTAACTTCGTAATACAACTCATTCTCTTATGCCGTGTGATTAAAAGAGAAAAGATAAAGGTATAAGCGGGCTGATGAAATTGGGCTTTAGTTACGCAGGGTCCATAGAGAGGAACCCTAGGATACAACCCCACCATTTTTATATCTCCATCTTTTTCTGCTTACAAATTCTATCCTCAAAGCACTGAAGAACCTCTTCCATTCGATTAAACCATCCTACGACTGCAACCATGCCTGGTCCCGTCATCGAAGAAATCGAAGCCGAGAAGAAGCTTAAGGAGGATGAGCCAATCGTGGAGGACGTGAAGGAGGAAGACGACCACGATGATGATGCCGATGATTTTGACGACGACGATGACGATGACAAGGAAGATGGCGTCCTTGGTATTGTTTCCCTTTACTCTTCTTTTTCATGGTTTCATGCTGCTTTTTATGTTTTTATTTTTCGTACATGGTCTAAGAATGCCGGTCTTTAGTATGGTCTGTTTGTGAACTTGACATTTTGTGAAATATATACTCCGACGGTATTCCTTTTAGATATCATCTTTAGTATTTTAAGGCTCAGAGTATTTTATTGGATGAGCTATTTTACAGCACCTTAGCTAATTCAGTTCTAGTTGAACTCTTTTTGGATAATGTAATACTAGATAGAACTTTTTGGTGTTTGTTTTGATAGTTGCAACTATTTAATTGCTTAATGCCGCTGTTTTTAAATGTTTGTTAGCAGGAGAAATGAATGCAACATTGGTTATCTGACCAGTGACCATTCCACCATGCATTTCTAGTGCTAGAATAATTAAACCTCTTAGTTGGCGTAGGATTTATTTTTACTTTGCATATTTGTAATGTTGACTGGCTATTGTTATATTGCCAGGCTTTTGATCGTTGTATGAAGTTATGCTATGCATTTCTGTCTGATTTCTCCGTCCCTATTCTAACTGATGTCAATAGATTAAGTTTTAGCTATCCCTTTTATTAGCTACTATATGCAATGTGTTTCCTGGTTCGCAGTCCTGACCAGTATGGTGTTTCTGAATTTGCTACTTGTCTTCCTGTGCTTATTTTATTATCTCTCTCTCTTTTGCATTACTACTGAATTGCACACGACCTGTTTAGCGTTGTTACATTGTTATATTGCACTTGAGATTACCAGGCCACACAGTATGATGTTTGTTAATACATTTTCTATAAGAATCTGAATAGAAACTGGTGCAGGAGGTAGTGAGAGTTCTAAGCAGAGCAGGAGTGAGAAGAAGAGTCGGAAAGCCATGTTGAAGCTTGGCATGAAACCTGTTACAGGGGTTAGCAGGGTCACTATTAAGAGGACCAAAAATGTAAATTACCTTGTTTCGTTCTTCATTTCATCTGTATTCGATTTGATATTCTTTTAAGAATGTGGATTTATGCTTATTAGTTCAATCACAATACTGCAGGTTTTATTCTTCATCTCAAAACCAGACATCTTCAAAAGCCCAAATTCCGAGACCTATGTCATATTTGGAGAGGCTAAGATTGAGGATTTGAGCTCGCAGCTGCAGACACAGGCAGCTCAGCAGTTTAGGATGCCAGACATGGGATCTGTGATGGCCAAGTCAGATGTGTCCCCCTCTACTGCTGCTGCTGAGGCAGATGAGGAAGAAGAAGAGGTTGATGAAACTGGCGTTGAACCTAGGGACATTGATTTGGTTATGACACAAGCAGGAGTGTCCAGGAGCAAGGCAGTCAAGGCTCTGAAGTGCCACAATGGAGACATAGTCAGCGCTATTATGGAGCTTACCACTTGAGTATGCTTAAAAATTCGCCTTTCAATTTGTTCTTGACGATGAATTTTGGAAGTCACTCTCTCATTCTATTTTTGTTGCCCTTGTTAATTGATGAACCACCTATTGAGAGGTAGTCCGATGTTGAACCTGATCGGCCTATATCAAGAAATGAAGGCTTTCTTTTTTATTTTGGTTCTATTTTTGTGCGAAGTGATTATCTAGCATTTTCATTTTGCCTGAGCAGCTCAGAGGCTTAAGATTAAAAGGTAAATAAATGTGTTAATATGGATATAGATACTTGGCAATTTCATTCTTTTGGTTGACAAGAATTTAATGCATGCAATTCTATTTAAGTCTCCCCGGGAAATGGTGCTGGAAGTAAGAATATGTGAGGTAATAGAGCAGCAGAGCAAAACAGAATATATTTCCTGGAAAATGGGAACAGGTTGAAGAAGATACAGGCAGTGTGAAAGCTCCAGCTTGAAAGGAGCAGTCCACGCTTATGATACATAGATTTATATCATTTGTTCAGCTATTGATGACTCTACAATTAGCTCGGATCTCACCAGCAGTGCCCGACAAAACACCAATTTGGCCCATCTTCACCATTGCGAGAGCAAATCTACTTTTCCAGAGTAATGAGCTCCTAGCATTTTGTATTACTTGGATAGCTGTAGCTGGATTTGTGAGAAGAGTTTGATCTGAGGTAAACAAGCCCCTGTTGGCCAGAATATCGGTGTAGTAACCTACATCAGTGATAGCTGGGCTTGCAGGGTTCATCGGCACCACCAAACTTGTATCCGTGCTGCCTTGTGGACATTGCTGCTTCAACTGGGTTGCATAGCCAGGATCTAGACTAGGATCCTGGCTTGTTGTTGAGTTGAAGTTGTATAGCCTGCTGCTGAAGGATCCACAATGAGATCGACCAATCGTGTGTGCTCCTAGACATAAAAAATTCCAAGATTCTTCTTATGGATTAGAAATTTCACACTCTTTATATACATTGACAGTGTAAAAGATTTTTTATACTACGCTGCTACTTACCAGAGAGGGTTACCATTTCTTCTTGGGTGAGTCCCATATTTTTGAAGTTTTGGGTGAGCTGGTCAACGTTGAATGCAGGAGACGGCAAATTTCTTGTCTCAGAAGCTAATGAGATTCTGCCATCTCTTCTACCAGCTGGAACTGCATAGCCAAATCCTCTAGTCTGCAGGAATTTCAAGCGTGCAAGTAATTAAATACACCTTTGGTAATATATGTTTAAAAAAACTAATTATCCCGATTAACTTTACTACTTACGATCTCTACACTATCCCTAGCTGCAAAAGCCACTATATCAGCACAAGAAACAATTCCTTGACAAACAGATTCCAACCTCGCCTTTGCACTGTCAATGACTTCAAAACCTCGAAGGCTCGGATTATTTGCTGGTGAGTCCTTCTCTGCTGTGTTTGATGGAGTCGGGTCTATTAGCACTGATCCATCACAACCCTATCATTATGCCACAACCAAAAATTTAACAATGTACAGAGCTAATATTCAGTATGCTGGATGTATAATATCTTAGCCTTCTTATATGGTTTTTAACCTCGTCATGGGAAACAACTTCAGAATTAACGTAAAATTCCTACTCTATATATACGAAGTGCATTTATGAGAACTGTGTGATTAGCGATCTCATCTTAAAGTTTAAATTTCGTTTGATGAGATGATCACATACTATAGTATGGTTGCAGAGAGCAGGTTATCAAATAGAATTTGTACATGCATGTTCCGTTCATGAAAAAAAAAAATCAGGCATGAAGGTAAAGAGGTGTGTTGAGGACATAATTAATTAAACAAAAGCGTGCTCTAATACCATAAGAACAACATAACTATCTAATCTATAAGCATAATGAGATGGTCACACACACACACTTCTAACACAGGAGAGGCTGCTGAAAAACTGACTTACCCTAACGAAACAATCATGGAAATGCATACGAACAAGGCCAGCAGCCACTCCTGTATCTTTAATGAACGCCTTTGCAACTTCTTGTTTCACTATAAACTCAGCCATACTACATGAACTACCATAAAATCCCACTTGAAGTTGTGCTTCTAACATTATGCACTCACATAGAACCAAGATTATTAGTGTTGCCCACACACCGCTCATTAACATTCTTGCACTCATTTTCCTTAATACCTTATAGAGTACAATCCTTTTTTCCCTACTGAGCTTGAGAAGCTTCAACCACGATGTCAATATATAGGGACAACACGTTGATATCAAATGGACTTGATTTTAACTTATCTTACTAATACATTATAATTAATCTCGCTGGTAAACTCTATATTTTAGTGCATGGTTAGAAGGCAGTAAGCTGTAACCTTGTATTCGTGAGCAAAGATGCCTAATGTTTTGAAAGGATAAGGACAACTGGATTTGGTTAGATGATTGACTATGATTGCATGTATATATATTTTAACTAAACTGTCTTTAGGGTTTATGTAGGAACAAAACAAGCTTGACTCAGCCAGTCTATTTTTTGTTGACTTTTTTGCATGAAAAAACAAAGTGTAGTGGTTAGACATTGATTTAGCTCTAGATTGCTGCTAATTAATGGATTAGGCTTGCAAGTTGGTCTTTTCTTTTCTTTAGTTCTTTCTTTCATCAAATATTACTAATCATTGAGTTACGTAAACAACAAAGACTTGCTGAAGACAGGAAACGAGTCGAAGGGTTTACAAAGTATATATGTGCTCTTATTGGACCCGTGACTTGGGGAGATTCTTATAGATTTTAACAGGATCTTTGTAGATTATATTTTTGAAGGGAGCCTTGGTGTAACTCGTAAGTTTTTGCCATGTTCAGGAGGTCACGGGTTCGGGTCATGAAAACAATCTCTAGCAGAAATGCAAGGTAAGACTGCGTACAATAGACCCTTATAGTCCGATCCTTCCCCGATTCCGTGCATAATGAGAGCTTAGTGCACCGAACTGCCCTTTTAACACGATCTATTGACTAAGTTTAGCGTCGGCGCGGCATTGATGGTTTTAAAATAAAATTTCAAACAAGGTATAATATCACAAGCATAACTATCTGCGGTTTCTATCGTGTAAATGACAAGATGATTAATTCAATTAGGACCAGCTTGCACATAATGTGAGGTGTCGTTATCAAGGGTTACTGTTTGTAAAAGCTATCTTAAAAGCTGTGTAGCATATTTCTAATAAGTACAAGCAATCAGACACGACGGAGAAAATGTACATACAAATTATTATATGCATATTATTTTAATCTTTGTATGTTAATCTCTCTTCTATAATTTCGCTATCATTTTATCACCGCTGGCTTCTCGTTTTTGCTATTTCTTCACGACACAGCTAAATATCCTTCCGTGATCTGTCAATTAGCATGGCATTCTTTCCGAACTTAATCAAGAATAGGTCAGAAGAGCTACCCTAAGGCAATGTCTGTTTTTTTTTAAACTATATCAGGTGTGGGTGCGAGGGAGGGGGTGGGGCATGGGCGAAGCTATGCTATGGTAAGGGTGGTCTATTCTGCGTATATAGGTAAAATGTTAGGTTTTAAAAGTATTTAACATATATTGAACACCCTTTGTCCGATTTTTTTTTACTTTTCAACTTTGAACACTCTAACAAAAATTGCTAGCTTTGCCACGGGGCGAGGGAGGGGGGG
>MU752324.1:44083-57844 GCA_026770625.1 Nicotiana glauca | reverse complement strand
AACTTGTACAAAAGGATAGTTAGTCATAGGCCTTGGCCCAGGTCCATATGAACACATGAATCTGACTGGACCTGGACCATTCAATGGAGTGCTATGGTCCGAAAACCTTGTAAATAGGCTAATTCATTAAACCAAACGTATTCGCAATTTTAACTATACTAAATGCTTATTGAAGTTACTCTACATTTGTACAAGTGCGTTCAACAATTTACAATGAACGAATTTATCTATTCTCGAATAAATGCCAAAATTACCACATTAACTTTAAAGGACTATTTTACTTTCACGTATTAACTAAATTTAAAACACATATCCGTGTGAGGTTATTGCAACGTGAACTAAAGCTAACACTTATAAAATTATACTCACCTAAATGGATTAATAACCAAGCTGCGAAATCAGTTTAATTACCCAGGCTGAATACTAACGGTAATTGACTAAATGTTCTATCTCATTTTATGGACTGTCTTTAAACATATATATTAAGAGAACATATAACAGGAGATTAACTAAAATTAACGCAATTTACTTTACTAACATGACAGCAGCTACAACTAGTACTCCACATGTAAAGTAGACTTATTGAATCCGAGATACAGTAGTTTACAGTCCATTTGATACAAAACAAAATAAAAGAAAATTCCAACAATTATGAATTTAAATACTGAAACAGAAATCCAGAATCAACTCATTGCTGCACAATTTCATTTCACTTTCTCAACTGGCATTCTATATTTCAATGAAACAGGAAGTGTACCTGGAAATGTTTACAATGGGAGAAAAGGAAGATCAGCAGCAGCAAACAGAAAAATACAACAGCAGAAAGCCAAACACAGTAGCTTCAACACCTCAATCCGGAAATCCCAGCAACGCGGAGAAAACTAGTAAAAATGGAGAAGAAAAATAGTCCAGAAATCTCTCTTTATTTTCTCTTTCTAGCTTTGAACTCTCTCTGGTATTCTTCCGCTCTCAATATTTCAGAAAATTTGGTTCTATCTTTTTACTCTCTCCAAAATGAATTCTGCCCCTGTATATCCAGTGTATCCAGAATGTGTATCAAGTGTATACTGCTCTCTCCGCAACCTTCTTTTTTTCTTCTCCTATATTTTTTTCTCTTTTCTTTGAACCCCAAATTATCCCTTATATTTATAGCAAAATATTTCGAAAATTTCAGATTTCCTTTTTATTTTTTTAAATTTTTTTAAAATTTTAATTAAAAGAAATCCCACTTATTTTTTATAAAATAAATACCCACCTTTATTTGCTTTAATTTTTTAAATTACAACTTTAATTACTTTTATTTTTTTAATTGTCCACTTTCTTTTATTATTTAAAAGAAAATGCCATTTTCTTTTACTTTTCTTTTAAAAATTCAACTTTATTTTACTTTTAATTTTTTTAATTTTCAGCCACTTTTAACTTTTATTTTTTTAATTCCAACTTTCTTTCCTTTTTTAATTATTTAAAACCAACCGAAATATAAAAAATAATTTAAAATAATAATAATAATAATAATATTAATAGTAATAATTGACCTTTTAAAATTTATATTTTTATCTTATATATAAAAAAATGAAACAAAAGCTAAAATACATAGAGTGAAAAATCTAAATACGGTAAAAAATTAGGTGTTCACAACTGATACTTTCAAATTATAAAAAAAAAAACACGAATTAGGACTAAGTCCTACAAAGCATACATTTAACTTCAAACTTTGACTGAAAACAGATCTAGACATGTACGAGTCAATTAAACCATCTAACACCATAAATCCCACGAGCCTACATTCAAAGCAATCCCCCAGGAACCAAATTCACAGTTATAGCCAGCATTCAACAATGGTAGACTCTAACAAACCTCAATATAGGATCGATTCAAAAACCTGTCAAGCTAATAATTCATAATAAAAGGATTTCTGGTAAAGCCAACAATTAACTCACACTAACTAAAACAAAACTATGCTCCCTAATACAGAACCAAATTCACAAGTGAAACAAAGACAAACACACGAGCCTAGATCTAATACTACTAATAGCTCAAGATATTGAAACCATTAGACAGCCACATTCGTTAACTACCAAAGTGTAAACAGTCGATTACAAGAAAGAAAAACTGATTTAGACAACATGGCACCAAATTTCACTTCATTCAAATCCATACTTCAAGTTATACATCAAGTGATGTCCATGAGGACTGAATAATACCTGGAATTTGCAAAAAAAAAAAAAAAAAAAAAAACAGAAGAGGAGGTGAGGAGCAAAGACAACAGCAGCAACATAACCCAGTAGAAAAGAATCAACACCAACTTTAAACCCAAAAGTGATGTACAATTGTCTAGAAACCATCTTTAATCAAACAAATTCCCAACAACTTCAAACTAGACTCGATTTCAGACCATTATGCTTTCAGCTAACCAAAAATTGCTTCAGAACTAGAGAGACTTCACAAATCACCAACAGATTTCAACGGAACTGTGACTCTCGTGAAATTTTTTAGTTGTCTTTCATTTTTCCTTAACTTTTTTATCTCTAAATCTCTATGAAAATAGTAAAATTAGTGCAGCCCCTTTTTCTGGATTTTCAGCTCTCTAATCCTTTTTTTGAAAGGCAAGAATGATATGCTTTTATAGGCCAAGCCATAGGGCGACCCCCAGATTTTTAATTTACCCCTTAGTTCCTTTTTTAATTTCTTATTTTAGCTTAGGTCTCCCTAAAATTCTGACTTGTTTTCCAAGCTAAACAACTAAAAACATAAAATTTCACTCAGACTCCCCACTAGAAGCTTCCAAATTCTGTTATTAAAGATTCTCTAACCCTAAATACCCAAACTACCCTCCCAGTACCCCTGTTATTACATAAAAAACCAATAAACTCTGGGCCGATTGACACAACCTAATGGGTCTAGATAGGCGCAAATTGAATCTGTCTTGGGCCTCCTGGTTTCAAACCCATCTATGCAGAATTATTCTAGAAAAGGATTGAAAACCTTTTTCTGGAAAAACCAAATAAGGCAAAGAAAATAAAACAAAAAGGCAAGCCCAATTCTAGAACAAACCTAATATATGAGTCAACAAATTTCAATACTGACTTAAGAAACAAACGAGACCATTTTAATCCACATGAATTAATCTAAAGAAAACTACTGCTATGTGAAAGAAGTACTGAAAAATAGAAAACAGAATAATAGACTAACTCCGCACAAACAATCAGAAGAAACCAAGAGAAGAGGAAGCAACAAAAGAAATTACACCAAAGAAAACGAGATAGAAGAAATACCTAACGAAATACGCGAACAGAAATCAGCGAGGACCTTTGATTTTTCATGTTCTGATTCAATCTGAGGCTATTCATATGCTTTTAACCAAAAACAAATAAATAACCTCAGAACGAACCCAAAACCTCGATGAACACTTCAACAGGAAATTTTTGGATTTTTAGGGTTAAACTAAATTCAAGATTCAAGAGGTTTCAGAGTTATTCGAATGAAAATAATGGTATATTCGTGATAGGGTTCGAGGTGAGCTTGTGGTGTAGATTTAGGTATGATTGGCCTCCGCCAGCCGTCGTGGGCGATTTTCGGCGGGCGGTGCACGGTGGCCCAAGGCGGAGTTACGTCTAAGTATTTGAAGAGTTGTGTGAGATGGTTTGGGGGGGGAGGGGGTAGGGGGAGGCATTTGAACATTTAAATGTTAAATTTCCCCTAGTTCCGAGCTGTCCGATTAATCAAAAACAATGGCCCAGATCAAAGGGCTTTCAAAACGGGGTCGTTTGGGTAAAAAATAGGGTCGTTTGATTAAGTGGTAGGGATATCGGGTTGGACGAGTTTTGGGCTAGGTCTGAGGGGTAAAGTTTGCATTTGGGTCTGTTAAAAATGCAGAGGCCAAGCTGATTTGCTCTTTTTTGTTTTTTGCTTTTCTTTTCCTTCTTCCATTTTTCTCTTTTCTTTTTTTTTTTCTTTATCAAAATTACACCTAAAATCCTAATTTAATTAAGAAGCAACATTTAACTCAACAAGATAACAATTAAACCAAATAATTACCCAAATTAAATAAATTAAAGAGAACTAACTCAAAAATAAAAAATTAAAACTAAAAGGTGCAACATGACTATTATGTGATTTTCCCCTATTATAAAATAACCTAATTACTCAACTAATGCTAAATCGCTAAAATAAATCCTAAAAATAGATGCACATATATTTTTGTATTTTTTATTAATTAAAATGCACAGACAAAATACAAACAATTGGCAAAAATTCCACAAAATCCACAAAATTACAAATACTGAAAGGAATTATTTTATTTTGAATTTATGGGAGTAATTCATATAGGGCAAAAATCATGTGCTCACAGCTGCCGCTCTTTGCTCGGAAACACGAAGAGTTTTCGTGCAAAGTTATATGAGCGTATACGAGACCGTTTGAATACTCCGTGAGAAGCATTTTTGAAAGAGTTGACTGCACCCTACTTCCGAGGCTGCCTACATATCCTTGGCTAAAAAGGAAACAGGTCAGTGTAGTTCAGGAATATCTGGTAACTGGGACTACCATGAAGCTGTGATTTCACTATTGATGCTACTGCTCCTGCTTACTGAACCCCCTTATTACACCATAAAAATAGAAAGAAGCTAGACTAAGCTATGATCTATGAATTACAAAAGTCTTATCTATATCTTCAAACTTGATCTTGTATTTTTTGTTTCCTTGTTGTCTTGTATTCTCTCGGTGAAATCCATTTGTTGCCGCCTTGAATTGTAAATTGAGATGCTTTTCCTTTCTTCGGGTGGATGCCTGACTACTGAACTTGAAAGTATCCCCATGGTCTCCAGGCCAGCTCCTGACTGCTAAACTTGAATATATTCCCATGCTCTCCAGGCAGACTCCTGACTGCTAAACTTGAATGTACTCCCATGCTCTACATGCGGGCTCCTGACTTCAAAATAGACAAAACAAAGAATTTGAAAGCTAAAACTTAAATTGTACTCCCTTGTTCTCCAGACGAGCTCCTAACTGCTGCGCTTGAATGTATTCTCATGCTCTCCAGAGGGGCTCCTGATTGCTGAACTTGAAAGTATTCACATACTCTCCAGGCGGGCTCCTAACTTCAAAATAGACAAAACAAAGAATTTGAAAGCTAAAACTTAAGTTGTACTCCCTAGTTCTCCAGGCGGGCTCCTGGCTGCTGTGCTCGAATGTATTCCCATGCTCTTTAGGAGGGCTCCTGATTGCTGAACTTTAAAGTATTCCCATGCTCTCCAGGTGGTCTCCTGAATGCTGAACTTGAAAGTATTCCCATGCTCTCCAGGCGGGCTCCTGAATGCAAAATAGATAAAACAAAGAATTTGAAAGCTAAAACTTAAATTGTACTCCCTTGTTCTCCAAGCGGGCTCCTGACTACTACGCTTGAATGTATTCCCATGCTCTCCATGCGGGCTCCTGACTACTATGCTTGAAAATATTCCCATGCTCTCCAGCCGGGCTCCTGACTTCAAAATAGACAAAACAAAGAATTTGAAAGCTAAAACTTAAATTGTACTCCCTTGTTCTTCAGGCGGGCTCTTGACTGCTGTGCTTGAAATGTATTCCCATGCTCTCCAGGTAGGCTCCTGATTGTTGAACTTGAAAGTATTCCCATGTTCTTCAAGCGAGCCTCTGACTGCTGAACTTGAACTGCTTTCCTCTGCTCTCCAAGTGGGTACTTGATTTCAACACAAATAGACAAAACAAAGAAAAGTTTCTGCCCCAATTTGGTAGTTGGGCACATATGTGAGTGTTAAACTGAATCATATTACCAAATATTACAAAGAATTTGAAAGCTAGGTCCCATTATCAAGGGGGTTCTGACAACTCTTAATTAAATGAGAATCATAAATCTAAGTTATATCTTCTAAAGGTGTGACTTCCGCTAAATCTTGTTATCTAAGAGGGTCTTAAACTAATCCCCATTATTCATGAGGGTCCTGACAACTTCTAGTTAAAAGACAGTTTTAACCCAAGTTATATCTACTTGAAGGCATGACTTCCACTATATCTTGATATCTAAAGGAAATCTTAAAACTATGTCCTATTATTCAGGAGGGTCCTGAGAACTCCTAATTGAATCCTATCTCAAACATGCAAACTTTGAAACCAACTTATATTCCTCTAGGATACATTTATGCTAAATTATGCTACTCATGATTGTTTTGAAATTTAAACTAGGTCCCATTTTCCAGGAGGGTCCTGGAAATCAAAAGTCAAACCTGTTTGGTGCTTGCCTTTCCATGCGGTGGGTTTCTCCGAAACAAACGAATTTTTCTGCCCCTGTTTCAATCAAAGAAAAATCTTGTCGGTTTAAAATGTGGTGGCTGGTTTGTGGCCTTGACTTTGAGGGCAATTACTCCTTTACTTCCCATGATAACTGATTTCCACTTGAAGACCTTGCTTTTTTTGACTAACCACTTTCTCTATCGTCCTTATCACAGAAAATACCCCCTCTCCGTTTACACCCAATTCCTTCTATATGTTGCATTGCTCCTGAACCGACATCTACCAAACCTTTGTGTTTCACATGATCCCCACATTATATTGATTGTTACCAACTTCAGTGCGCATACTGTTCTTTCTTGATTTAAATCTTTGGTCTTGGCCTTGGGGTCTATTATTCCTTCACTTGCCATGATAACTTTGATATCCACTCGAGGACCCTGTTTGTCACTAGTTTACCACCCCTTTTATCAATCTTATCACAGATAATACCTTTGATCCGTTCAAACATAGTACCCTCTATCTGTTGCCTCGTTCATAAGTTTATATGTACCAAGCCTTTGTATTTCACAAGGATCCCACAACATGTTTGATTGTTACCAGCTCAGTGCTCTTGTTGTTTTTCCTGACTTGTGACACTTTGATGTGCTAACCAGACCCCATTTTGTGCAATTAGAAAGCTAGTGACAAATTTTGAAATCATTTATCACTTATTATGATCAAACTTACTCGGAAAGAGGAAGTAAACGATACAAAAAGAACAGAGTAAAGGACAATGGAAAGTGATGATTCCTAATAAGAAAACTACAAAGTAGAAAACTATTGGATGTGGATACTGACTCTAATGACCTTGACATGCACTTGCGACCTGATGTTCAGCTCTTGTTGTACCTTTTCGCTATGAAACTGGGCTTCAATGCTCCGTTTATCCAATCTGATTCACAATCCTTATTCGACTTGTAGTGTCCAGAGGGTTTTTACCATCAAGCCTCTCTCATTTGTTCTTTATCTCAACTTACCGTTGCCTTATGGTGTCCGTGAAGGTTTTCCCCAATAAGACTCTCTCATTTTTTATTTCTCTCAACTTTCATCGCCTTGCAGTACCCCTGAGGGTTTTCACCAATAAGACTCTTCTCATTTTCATTTTCCTTTCCGTCTGAATTAGAGGGTTGCCCCTCATATGATTCACCTCTACCTGCTTGCCTTGGCATCTCTCGAAGACTGATTGGAAGGTTTTTCTTTGTACCGTAACATGGGCTTTTGGATGGGGTTAGAAAGAAAGGGTATAAAAGGCTCAAAACAATTCAAATGTGCTAAAAATTACAACTTTCGGAATCACATTTCTTACAACTACCACAACTTCTGTCCCAATTTATTGCTTGGGGACTTCTGGATTTTTATTCTGATGGGACCGAACCGTGAGGCTGCCTACATATCCTTAAAAGGAATCAGGTCGAACGTAGTTCATGTCATAGAAATTACTTTGTTGTTGTGATTTATCTTTCCTTTTTCTTCCTCTCTTTTTCTTTTCTTCCTTCAAATTCGCTTTTTGTTGTCTTGTTGTTTTGTTGTTTTTTCTTCTTTTTCTTTTTATTTTTCTTTTTAATTTTTTTATTTTTCTTCTCTTTTTTCTCTCTCTTTTCTTTCCTTCTTTTCTTGTCTCTCTTTTCATTTTTTTTCTTTTCTCTTTTTCTTTACTTATCACACTTGCATTTCTGATCTTTGCTACTGATTCCGAAAGAGGGGTATGAAAGAAAATAAATAAGGCTCGAAAAGGGATAACAAAGGATAATGTGTTTAGATAGCAGAACAAAATTCCTTCGTCATTCCAATCTTCAAAACATGCCAAGTACAAACAACACAATTAAACACACATTCGTAGCATCTTCTGATTGTGCCAGACTTTGATAACCAAATCCACACATTCGCCTTCTTCATTTGTTAAATACCAAGCACCATTGGGCAACACTCTCACTTTCATTATCACGAACGACCCCTATCAATTTGGACAAAATTGGCTTTAGGGTTTTCTTCATGTTCTATCCGCCCCAGTTTCACACAATTCAGCTTGAAATGTTCTCAAAATGCCTTTACTTATTTCCCTCAAATGTCCCTACGTCTTCAACATTGTAGCATTTCTTCATGACTAAACTAACTTTTAAAACCAGGCTGAGTATTATGCGTGCATGTCATGTCACTAGAACCAACATGAAAAGAATTGTAAAAAGGAGAAGAGAACTAAACAAAAATGACTAGAAATGGCAGAAAACAGAGAATTGCATTAGACAAGTGGTGAAAGGGTTTAAACAAAAAAACAAACCACATAAACCGGGGTACAATCCTAAAACAAACCTAGATAACACTAAATGAGATACTACGACTAAAGGAACTAGACAAAATAAAAGGATAGAAGGGTTTGAGTCACAAGACAATATCCGGATTGCAACCCTGAAATAACCCAGACAATAGAAATGACATCAAAATGAACCACCAAAACTCCTTCCTAGCTACCCAAGAAATGTAGCGTCTCACCAATTACCAAGCTCTGCATCTTAGCCACTGAGTTTCGCATCAATATTGCCAAGGCCATTATCAACATTAATCAACAAGTTCCAAAGAGGATTCACATGCTCCCTGTCATTGTCATTGACCACAACTACCCCTTCTTGAATCATTCTTTCTATTTCCCTCTTCAAAGAGCGACAATATTCAATGCTATACCCCTGAACATTAGAGTGGTACATGCATTGAATAGCAGGATCAAAGCCTTTCACATATGGGTCTGGAGTATAGCCGAGAAGCGGTTCAATTAGGCCAAAATGCTTTAACTTTTCAAACAAACTTGTGTAGGATTCTCCGATGGGCGTGAAATTATATTTTTGCCTTTGTTTCCCTCCATGCCTCAGCTTTCTAGGATTGTTGGATGCTTGAAAATGCTGTGTGGGCACACGAGAATTTTAAATTGCTGGTGTTTGCCCTAGGGAGTGACCTAGTGGTTGGACATATGATCAGATATTGTTCGGCGGATAATACTGGGGTTGGTTATATGGAGTTTAGGGATGTTCACGGGGACGGTATTGAGGCTGAGAGCGTTTAGCAAGAATGACCATCAGACCCTATCGTTGGCGGAGAGAGTGACCTATTGATTGGACAGATAACCGGATGTTGTTCGGCGGATAATGCTGGGGTGGGTTATGTGGAGTTTGGGGATGTTCATGGGGTCGGTGTTGAAGCTGAAAGTGTTTAACAAGAACGACCACTAGACCCTGTAGTCGGTGGGGCTCAACAACATCTTTTCTATTAGTGGGAGGACTATCCTGAGCAACTTGTTCATTCCATTGGAGCCATAAATCCTAAAAACTTTCCTTGGGTTTCTTTTCCATATGAGATATGGGGGAGCCGGCTGGGACAATGTCTATACTATATTGAAAGTGCCGCACAAAATCTTGAGCCCTGTCATCCCAGGTATGCCACTTACTAACATCTTGACGAGTATGCCATTCCAAAGCTTCCCCAGTCAGGCTCTCATTGAAATCATCGTCAGCAGCTCATCTTTCTCGCCAACATTTCTCATTTCACTGCAGTAACCCTTCAGGTGGGATACTAGATCTCCCCGCCCGCCATACAAATTAAACTTCGGCATATTAAACCCTTTCAACTTTCTGGATATCTAATCTTGCTCCACTGTTTTAACAAGCTTTGCAGTCTCACCGGGAGGTTGAAAATGAGGAGCGTGAGAGTATGGACCCGAGACCTTGAAAATTGGTTCTAGAGCATAGCATTGGGCATCGGGGACTGATGGTGGAGGACACCCACTAATCCAAGCTTGGTATAATTCGGCCATCTGTCTTTTCAACCTCAAAACCTCTTCTTTCAACTCAGATTCTGATTTAACAATTCCCTTAGACGGATAAGTAACACCGGTGTTCAGCCCTTTGCTAGCCATGACTGTCTTGCTCTTTGACCTTGTGTTGTATGGATGAGTTATCTTAAGAACCACAAACCAACCACCCTTCTGCTATGAATATGACAAAAATGAAGCCATCATGTTAACATTAGGGCATTTAACATATTGGTAACCGCACATTTGGGGCATGAATGCACCTAATCAGTTAACAGTTTCTATTATGCATTTGCTGGGCTGCTTGCGTTATCCCGACTTTTCCTTACTTCTGATTGCAAACTTATTTTTTTTGTCTTTCTTTCTTCTTTTCTTTTTCGTTCTTGCCTTTGTTTTCTTTTTGTTTTTATTCTCCCCTTCTCTCGATTTCTTATTTTCTCTCTTTTCTTTCTTGTTTTTCTTCTCTTTTTCTTTCTTTTCTCTCTTGTTTTTCCTCTCATTTCTTTCTTTTTCCTTTTTGTTTTTCCTCTCTTTTCATTTTCCTATTTTCATTTGGTTACGGTCGAATCCTATGAAGATTGCCTACGTATCATGACCCCGCATGAATCAGACCAAGCGTAGTTCTTGGAGATAAAATGCAAAAAAACATTTTTGGAATTTTCAAATTTTCAAATTTGCATAATAAAAACAAACTTTGATTACAACGACTTGGAAACTAACAGACTTGAACAAGAAACTAACAGACTCTAATGAAAAGATGAAATACAGACTCGAAAAACAAACAACCCACATATTATGATAAAAGAAATACAAACTCAAAAAATAGACTGAAAGACTTTAAAGGAAACAAAATACAGACTCAAGAAATCACGAGTACACTAGTGCCTCAACTTCTCCTGGGGCCCGTTAATCATCATTCGGCCTCGCCATGGGCCGACTCACTAAATCCCCTTGGAGGTGGTAGAGATCTTCCATTACCCGGCGAACAAAAGTCATCACAGTGGCGAAGAACATAGATCTAGTCATATCCTCACAACTACTGCACTTCATCACGATGTAGTTGGTGATTATTTTGATTCTCTCTCTTATGGCACCCTTCTCTTGCAACAGACACCCAATCTGCTTGGTTCTGGCTCCCAAAGTTTCTTTGGCCACCTGATTCTGCTCTTGAAGCTGCTGCAAATCTCTTTCTAGCTGTGCCATTGCTGCATAACACTGTTCTCTTTCAACCCTGAAATCTTTCGCCTATTTGATTTTTTTATTCTCCAAAGTGATGACCCTTTTCTTTAACCCTACAACCTCATTGTCGTATTGTTCTTTCAACTGTTCAACCATGCGTGCTCGTTCCTCCACATTTTCAGCCAATTGCTTTCGAGCCCTGTCTAGTTCTCTTTCTGCTTTGTTCAGATCAAAACTATAGTCATTCACTTTCTGCCTTAGATTATTTATAAACTTTGCACCTTTGGCACTTCTGACGTGGTTTTCTGCCGCTACTTTCATTTTCTGAATTTGGGCTCGAAGGGCCTCATTTTCTTTGGCTAACGTTTTCTTTTCTCCCTCATCTACAGCAGCTTGAACCCCATTCTCATATTGCATATCCTTGACTTGCTTTTCCAACTTTCCTTTTGTGGCCCTGTACTTATTCTCCTTGGCCAACCAAGCCCATTGTTCTTGTGACGCCTCGATAAATTCCTGAAGGAGGTGTCTTTTGGCCGGCCTACCAAACTCAATTTCTCTTTTATACCAAGCAAGGTATCCCGGTGAAACCTCACCTTTGGACTAATCACGTACACAAGTATTTTCTATTAAGTATCACTCGCTCCATATTTTGCAGAATGCTGCTTCACGAAAGTAGCCATTAGGTCCGATCTCGACTACTTGGGCACTAAGTTCTTCATCTCTCGGAACTATTTGGCATCTCCCAAACTGCCTCAAGACCTGATACAGGGCATATGGCTGGATACTTCTGAGTCCCATTAAGAGGAAATAATGCCTGGTGGCTGGCATGTATATGATCTCATCCACAGCCAGCCATCCAAATATCCACTATATTTGGCTTGCAGTGACGGAACGGAGGCGCGCTATCCACCCTGTGACCCTTTCTGTTAAGCTGATTGCATCAACCCTCGTAGAAAATTCCTCTTTGCATATTTTCTCTGTCGATCCATAACTCATAAGTTAATGTGACGACCCAATCCGTCGACTCATGAGTTACCGCCTGTTCCCCTCATATTATGTTGTTGTATGTTTCAATATCAGTATTTGAGTGGATCGAATATAATTGAATTGGTTTTAGTTGGAAATGAGGCACATAGTCTCTTTGAAGGAAGCTTGTTTTGGAAAAGTCAACCATAAGTTGACTATATAGTTAGAAGTCTCGGATGTGAATTCCGGTGATTTGGTTAGCTCTGGGAGGTGATTTGTGACTTAGGAGTGCGATCGGAATTGATTTTGGAGGCTCGGTGTAAAATTAGGCTTGAATTGGCAAAGTTTGAATTTTGGGGAATTCCGGTTGATAGGCGAAATTTTGATTCGAGGGTCGGAATGAAATTCCGAGAGTTTCAGTAGCTTCCTAACGTGATTTTTGATATGTCTGCAAATTTTTAGGTCATTCGAACGTCGTTTGGTCGAGTTTTTGATCGCATGTGCAATTCGGAAGTTTTTAAGAAACTTAGGCTTTGATTTGATGAAAATTGAGGATTTTGATGTTAACGATGGCATTTTGATGATCCGAGCAAGTTTGAATGAGGTAATAGAACATATCTGTGCTTTTTGTTGAGGTCCCGAGGGCCTCGGGGTGATTTCGGATGGCTATCGGGAGGTTTGGAGTTTCATAATTGCAGCAGAAAAATTGCAGAGCATATTTGCTCTATGCGATCGCATAGAAAGAATTTTGAGGGGTGATTGGTTGTTATATGCGATCGCAATATGTGTTATGCGATCGCACAATGTAATTTGGCACGGGAATTTTTGTAGGAGTTTGTTCTATGCGATCGTGTGGGAGCGTGTGCGATCGCATAGTGTATTTTGGTAAGTCTGTGCGTTCGCGAGGTATATGATGCGTTCGTATAAGGTAAATTCTGGGAGTTCAATTTTTGTGCTATGCGATCGCAATGAGGTGTATGCGATCGTATAGAGGTAAGCATCTGGGCAGAAAGGTTTCAATAATATTTCATCCGCGAGCCTATGCTATTTTCCTCCATTGTTGAGCGAAATTGGATCTTGGGAGAGCGAATTGAAGAGGGATTCAAAGAGAATCGATTGGAGGTAAGTTTCTTGGATCAAAACTCGTTTTTATTGTGAAGTCCATCTATGAAATCATGGAAATTTAGCTAAAATGGTAAAAACTAGGGCTTGGAAATTTGATATTTCAAATTGGGATTTGATAGGTCATTTAAGCTCGGATTTGCGAGTTCTTGGTATTTACGGACTCGTGGCGAGACGAGGAATCCGTTAATGTAAGTTTCGAAATTTTTCGAGAAGCGGGCCTGGGGTTCGGGTTTCGCTAGTTTCGAGATTTTTGCTATATTTCGATTGTTTTCGATTGGGTGTTGTCCCATTGGTATATTGTGATGTATTCGCTTTGTTTTTGGTTAGATTCGACGCGCGTGGAGGCCAATTTGAGGGGCAACGGCATCGCGAGCGAGGAATTTCACCGGTTCGAGGTGAGTAATACT
>MU752324.1:19196-39575 GCA_026770625.1 Nicotiana glauca | reverse complement strand
TTGAATTGGAATGAGATCATATCCTACGGTGTCAGAGTGCTAATAAGGCACGAGTGGTTCTGTTCGTTAAGTCAGGTAAATTGCAGTTTGAATGAGAGTGAATGACTCTCGTGAATGGTTTTATTGTGTTCGAGATTTTTGCATGTAATCATCAGGTGTCTTAAGGTTGTGTATATGGCTAGAGACTGTGTTTCCATTAGGAAGAGATCAAGACTGGATGTATTTTATGCTAATTATGGGAGTTCTCATGTTCAGGCTATGTAGTGGTTGTGGATAGTATGTATTGGTACCGTTAGCGGCTATTGGGATTGGAGGCCCGAGTGGGTCCTTCTTTGTTGGTATGTTAGATTTTGTATATGATGCTGAGCTGTAGATTGGTTGGCGCAATGTGAGTTGCTCTATACTATTGTGCTATGGGCTATGTCAGAAAATGCCATCGGCTGCGTGGCGAGGTGCATCGGATTATGTTATAGCAGAGTGGTTGGTATTCCAAAGATCAGCGGATGGATGGGAAGGATTGTTATCCTTAATTGGGCCTTTGTGACGGATGTCAATATAGAGGTTTCTACCATTGATTCAGGTCCGGTATTGAGAGACTTTTTCGGATGCGTTCCTTGTGGCCGGTCATGTCGCCGGGCGAGATTGTGGATTTCGGTATTGATTCGATATCGGGCACCGTATTGTACGGCTCCGGTATGAGTTATAATAGTGGAAGAAGAAGCTTCAGGCTTCTTGGTAATGAGTTTGTTGGTAAGCGGATTGGCTACGTATTCAGATTAAGATGGCTTGGTTGGCCCTGAGATGTATTGTTGAGGGATAGGTTTAATCTCTCATTATTGAGCTTGTTAGTGATCTGGGAAGATTAATGAGTTGTTGTTTTTTCCGGTGCTGTGAGGCGTTATGATTTTCGGACTGTGAGCACATATAGTGCGGTGCTATTGAGATTCATAGTGGAAGTTGAAGGGGAAGGACCTCAGTTATGTTTGAGATTTGTAGCTTATAACGCTATATGTAGAGATTGTATGCACTCAGTATGCTTACGACCGGTACTCGGTATTTGTTATATTGAGCAAATTCGGCTCGATGTGCGTCTCCTTATGTGAGATATATATATATATGGATCGGATGGCACGCCGCCATGAGTATGTGTGGATCGGATGACATGCCGCCATGGGTATGTTACCTGGATCGGGTTGCACGCCGCAACAGGGTGACGTTGAGAATAGTTTTTCCATATATTACTAGGTATGTCTTGCTTCTTGGTTTCTAAAGAAAGTCCATATTGGGTATTGCTCGACGAATGGCGCATCAGTTGTGTCCTTTCAGGATTGAATAGTGTATATTACTTGCTTCACCGTGGGTGTGATGGATTACTTGGTTTCAGACCTCAATCTGTGCATGGCTGTCCGTTCGAAGCATGGTGACTTGAGGTGCTTCATGGGTAATAGTGTTTGGATAGGATCACGCGTTGTGGCAAGGCCACGTGAAGTTATGACCTTTCGAGGTGAATTCAGGCACTCTATTTCTTTGATGAGAGACGGGATCTCAGCTTTGTGTTGTAATGGTACTGTTGAGCTTGAGGTACAGCTCTTTCGTTGAGTCATTGTCATGATTTGAGCATGTTCAGACTGCTTCTCATTGGTGCGTGTATTACGCAAGTTGTAGATTAGGCCTGTATTGAGGTGTCATATCACCAGTGGGGTGGTTGGAGTCGAAGTGATCATTGGAGTCATTAATGAGTACGAACATATTTGATTTCAGCTTGTTAGAAAGGTAATATCGAGGTTTGGCTCGGAAATCTGTTGTAGTATCAGTCAATAGGGAAATGAATTCATGAATGGTTGATCTGAGAGATGGGTTCAGTATATCGCATGTTTCATTTGCCGTTGGTAGTATATGAAGGAATTGAAATGAGACTTTATCTAACAAGAGATTTTCTATCGATATTTGGTTGTCGTAGGCAGCTATTGTGAATGGAAGTTATCGCTGCATGTGTTTGAGTTATGTGGTATATCATACGATTGCAGCCGAGGTTGCAGGTATGGATTAACACAGCTGGTTCAGGTTATTCTGATTAAAAATGTGAGGTTTTGATCTTGTGTAAGATTTCAGAAAGTGAAATGTAGCTATATGGGTTATGGACTAAATGGGTTGTAAAACTTTCAGCTATATTGTGTTGTTGGACCTATATGAGATAGGGTGACGTGTGATCACCCCGTTTTATATGCATGGTAAACTTATTCAGCTATTGGTGAACTTCTAGGACAACTCTGGGTCCGCTCGAGGACGAGCGTTTGTTTAAGTTGGGGAGGATGTGACGACTCGGCCCGTCGTCTCATGACTTACCGCCCGTTCCCCCCATATTATGTTATTATATGGTTCAATATTAATATTTGAGTGGATCTGATAGAATTGAATTGGTTTTAGTTGGAATGAGGCACATAGTCTCTTTGAAGGAAAATTATTTTGGAAAAGTCAACCGTAAGTTGACTATATAGTTAGAAGGCTCGGATGTGAATTACAGTGATTTGGTTAGCTCCGAAAGGTGATTTGTGACTTAGGAGTGCGATCGAAATTGATTTTGGAGGCTTGGTGTAGAATTAGGCTTGAATTGGCGAAGTTTGAATTTTTGGGAATTCCGGTTGATAGGCGAGATTTTGATCCGAGGGTTGGAATGAAATTCTGAGAGTTACAGTAGCTTCGTTAGGTGATTTTGGATATGTCTGCAAATTTTCAGGTCATTCGGACGTCGTTTGGTCGGGTTTTGATCGAATGTGCAATTCGGAAGTTTTTAAGAAACTTAGGCTTTGATTTGATGAAAATTGAGGATTTTGATGTTAACGATGGCATTTTGATGATCCGAGCAAGTTTGAATGAGGTAATAGAACATATCTGTGCTTTTTGTTGAGGTCCCAAGGGCCTCGGGATGATTTCAGATGGCTATCGGGAGGTTCGGAGTTTCATAATTGCAGGAGAAAAATTGTAGAGCATATTTGCTCTATGCGATCGCAGAGAGTGTTATGCGATCGCATAGAAAGAATTCTGAGGGGTGATTGGTTGTTATATGCAATCGCAATGTGTGTTATGCGATCGCACAATGTAATTTTGCCCGGGAATTTTTGTAGGAGTTTGTTCTATGCGATCGCGTGGGAGCGTGTGCGATCGCATAGTGTATTTTGGTAAGTCTGTGCGTTCGCGAGGTATATGATGCGTTCGCATAAGGTAAATTCTGGGAGTTCAATTTTTGTGCTATGCGATCGCAATGAGGTGTATGCGATCGCATAGAGTTAAGCGTCTGGGCAGAAAGGTTTTAATAATATTTCATCCGCGAGCCTATGCTATTTTCCTCCATTGTTGAGCGAAATAGGAGCTTGGGAGAGCGAATTGAAGAGGGATTCAAAGAGAATCGATTGGAGGTAAGTTTCTTGGACTAAAAACCCATTTTTATTGTGAAATCCATCTATGAAATCATGGAAATTTAGCTAAAATGGTAAAAACTAGGGCTTGGAAATTTGATATTTCAAATTGGGATTTGATAGGTCATTTAAGCTCGGATTTGGGAGTTCTTGGTATCTACAGACTTGCGGTGAGATGAGGAATCAGGTAATGTAAGTTTCGAAATTTTTCGAGAAGCGGGCCCGGGGCTCAGGTTTTGCTAGTTTCGAGATTTTTGCTATATTTCGATTGTTTTCGACTGGGTGTTGTCCCATTGGTATATTGTGATGTATTCGCTCTGTTTTTGGTTAGATTTGACGCGCGTGGAGGCCAATTTGAGGGGCAAAGGCATCAATTTCACCGGTTTTAGGTGAGTAATACTTGTGAATGATATCCTGAGGGTTTGAAACCCTGGATTTGCACATCATAGTGTTGTACTGTGGTGACTTGCACGCCAGGTATGAGCGTGGGGTAGAGCACCGTTGGGGATTATGACTTGGTCCGTCCCGGTTGTTGATGTTACTGCATGATTGACTGAAAACTACTTGATGCTATCATGAATTGGGTTGATTGCCATGTTTTGGGCTTCGTGCCGATTATTTGAATCGTTCAAGGATTGATATCACTATTTTTTCATTATGTTGCATATTATTTGATCTCAGTGCAAGGTTCTAAATACTGTTTTGCAAACTCAGCCATCTTTCTAATATTTGAAAACTTAAATGATATTTTTCTGACGTTTTGAGCTGAAAACTGCTATTTTACTATTGCCCAAGGAGCTTATGTGCAGTGCTGACTGAGTATGGATTGGTTTGCGTGCCGCAGTAGTGTTATGTGTGCATTCTGGACTGGGATATGGATCGGGCTGCACGCCGCAGCAGTATATATACATATACATGCATGGATCGGACTGCACGCCGCAGTAGTATATTATATGGATCGGACTGCACGCCGCAGTGATATATTAAGTGGATCGGACTACACGACGCAGTATTATAGTGCTTGGGCTGTAGGAGCCCCATCCGGAGTCTGTACACACCCCTAGTGAGCACAGGTACCCAAATGGATCGGGTTACGCGCCGCAGCGGTCATGTGCATTGCATTGCATTCATGCATTTGTTCATGTTTGTACTACGTGGCATGACTTTTAGCACTCACATATCATTGGCATACATGCTATTACTTGCCTTGTTGACCAGATACCTGGTGTTATATGTTAAGGAGTGTTGTGCCCAATGGGTTGATTTATGTGCCGACTTGCACTATTTGGTATAGCATTCATATGCTTGACTGTTGAAAAAAAAAGATATTTTGAAAAAGAGATTTTTAGCTGAGCTTGAGATTTTCTAAAGGATTTTTACAGTGTTATAGTTTTACTATTTTTCTGAAGGGGTTGTACAGTCTTTTATAGCATTTTGGAGTGCTCATACGTGTTTTCTTATCGCTCAGATATTATTCACTCTTATTACCACTGAGTTGGAAGTACTCACTTTACTCCCTGCACCATGTGTGCAGATTCAGGTATTTTGGGAGCTTAGCTGAGCTAGTCGCTGCTTCAGAGTTTATTTGGAGTTGTCGAGGTAGCTGCCTGACGTCCGTAGGACCCGACTCCTTCCCTATCTCTTTATTATTTTCCGCAGTTTTGATCATTTGTAGTATGGATTTTTATTACTCTGTATTGTTAGAGGCTCTAGACTCATGACTTCCAGGGCTTTGGGATATTGTTCGGTTTATTTCCATCTATCAGTTAAAACCTTTAGCTTCATAGCTGTTGAATGATAATTAAACAATTGGTTTGAGCTTCATGCTCGGGTTGAAAATGTAAATGGTCGGGCTTGCCTAGCAGTTGTGTTGGGAGCCATCACGACCGGGATTGGGGTCGTGACAGTTAAGGACGACGACATAGGTGTTCGATCATCCACATCTGCAGCAACACGTAGCACCCCTAAAAAAAGTCTCCCCCGGCTTTGCAGGCTGTGAGAGTGCAGAAGATTTCGGCTACTATCATAGGCGCGAGGGTGCTGTTGGCCTGAGTGAGCAAAGTGTTGACAACCCCAGCTACTCGTATGTCAATATTCCCGTCTTTTCTAGGAAATACTAGAAGTCCCAAAAAGGCTACAATGAATGCAAAATACCTATGTTCTTCCCACTTAAGGCGGTTTCCTTTGCTACAGATTTTGTTCTCCGGATTGTTGAACCCCCCTATGTGACCATATCTACTGTATATAAATTTCAAAGTACAAAATCCAGCTACCAAGTCTGGGTTGTGGACCCTCTACTTATTTTCAAAGAGTCTAGGAACCTGTATACGACTACGGCCCTCGGAGCAATCAGGCACTGGTGTCTCAGAGGAACTTTGGGACCCCCAATATATCTGGTTAGTTCTTCCAATGACGGGGTAAGTTTAAAATCTGAGAAGTGAAATACATTGTGAGTCGGGTCCCAGAATGTGACCAATGACTTTATGATATCCCCCCTAGGATTAATCTTCAGCAACCTAGTGAGGCCTTCAAAGTATAGATTGACCGTGTATCGCCCTGATTCACCCAAGTCATCCCACCACATATGCAACTCCGAAGGGATCTTGTTTACAATTGTTATTGGTAAATTCTGACTTGTGCTCATTCTGCACATTTATTAAGGTGATTAAGCAAAAATCATGATTTACTCTATTTTGACTCAAAATCGAAACTGACCCTTTTTTTCCAGATTTTTTTATTTCTAAAACCAAAAACTCAACTTTGCAAATACGGCCTTTCAGCACTTCCGGAGGAAGATTTTAAGGTTGTGCCCGCTAACTGGCCAAAAATTTGGAAAAAGGACCAAAGGTGGTTGTTCCTGCAAAAATAGCCTTTCAGCGTCCCTTTCGAAAATATTCGTCTATTTTTGACAAAAACGGCATCACCTTACCTACTTATAATAAAAGTAAAATTTTTGTTCATTTTGGGTTATTTTTGCAAAAGAAAAGTTGGACCCGATTGGGGTTGCCTACGTATCTCACGCCCTATGAGAATCAAACTGGCGTAGTTCGGGCAAATAAAACAAACAATTTTTTAAAACAAGACTCTTTTTTCTTTTTTCATTTCATTGGAAAATAAGACAAACTCTTTTTTAAAACAAAAACTTTTTTTTTCCTTTTTTTTTCCTTTTTTTCTCAAAAATTCAACAGAGTTTCGACACCGTTTGGAGATTAGTTTTTTCAAAATAGGTAATTATCTCACTTGTCCCTTACACTACTATTCTCTTTTCTCAACCTTTCCCAATATTGATAAGCCGGTCGGCATGCAGGTCCGAACAAATAAATGCACAAGTAGCAAGTAAGATGCATCAGGATGGTCTTTTTCATTGTTAGTACACCTGTCCTAGACAGACCCAACCCCTGTGTTGAGCCTCCAAAGTCAAAAGCACATGATGCAAGCAAACATTCCTACTAGGGATCCGGCATGCTGCTGAGCTATTCTAGGTTCAAAACCTGGGTATTTGTTCTAGACTGTGTACCCGAGCGGACAACTAGAGTTGAGGAGGGGGCTATGTACCGAGAACTAAAAGGCCATCTGGCTTAGTAACTTGTCCGAGCCTCTTTCTTATTTCAAGGTTTGACACTAACAGAATAGGGAGTCTCGACCAACAAGCACATCCCCGAAGATAAGAAGAGAAGGGTTTCGTAGCAGTTTATACACAGTTCAAATAATATCAAAGCGATAAAAGCAACATTTAGCACATTAGGCCCAAACATGTAACAAATTTAGATAAAGCCAAATATAATAATTTATCTAAGCTCGAATTTTGAACCCCTTACCTAAAGTCCCGAGTTCTTGTCCCTAGCAGAGTCGCCAGAGCTGTCACACCTCCTTTTTTCTATACCCCCGGGAAGGGTATTAAAGGAGTTTTTCCAACTAAAGGACAATCGAAACGTGATTTATTATTAAAGATTTAGAGTCGCCACTTGGGAGATTTATGGTATCCCAAGTCACCGGTTCAAATCCCGAATCGAGGAAACGTTGACTCTGTTTAACAGTCCGCGAACTAGAAATCCGAGTAAGGAATTCTGTTAACCCGGGATAAGGTGTTAGGCACTCCCGAGTTCCTTGGTTCTAGCACGATCGCTCAACTGTCATATTCAACTTATTTATCTTATTTTATCAATTATGAACCTATGTGCAAATTTTAACTTTAACCGTTTTTATTTATTTTTTAGAGAAAATTGCAACGTCATTAAAACATGTCTCGAACCACATCACATAAATGCACCTGTGGCTTTTGACATATTTTAACATCGTTGAGATTTGGATTTGGATCGCATAAATGTGCACCCAAGTTTAGGAATGTAATATTATTAAACTAACGTGCCTAAAGCAATTTCGTATTTGCAACTTTGCGAGGGCCATGAAATTTACTAAATGGCGCGCCTCGAATTATAAGGATAACAAAATTAATTAAGGGACCAATACAAGATTAATTAAATAGAGGGCCATGGAATTGTCATTTTCGTTTGGCATGGCTCACCTCAACTTGTTTTAATTAAAAGGGTTCTACACTAATTCACGAGGGCCATAAATATTTTGCGTTGTCTAACATGGCTCGCCTCCAATCGACTATAAAGATATCCTAATTAATATGAGACTTAACAGGAATTATGGCTATTTCTGCCTAAAACTAAACCCATTATTTGTTCAAAGGAGCCCAAGACTGACGACAAGCCCAACAATTTGCTAAAATCCCTACTTGGTGACAAATAATTGAAAGACTGCCAGAGGCAGTGAACTTTTCTACATCCCAGTACAATTTCTCCATTTAGGACCAAAAAGAGCCCAAATATTATCGAACACGGGCTGCAGGCAAAGGGACTTGGGATCGATCCCCAATGGAAGGAAACCAAAGAAACGTGCCCATCATTTAACCAAAGGAAAACGTCTTACACGATCCTTGATATCAGTATCCAATTTTTTTTAAACACTGATTTTGTCACCAATAGAACAAACATACGCAATCATCAATTAATGCCAAATTTAACATGTAAAGCATTTAGACCTATATTCGTAATTGCTTGATTTAATATACATGTATAAAAAAACACATAACTCAGAGGTTCTCTTCACTAACCTTTATGTACATGCTGATACTTTCAAATTATAAAAAAACATGAATCATGACTGAGTCGTACAAAGCATACATTTAACTTCAAACTTTGACTGAAAACAGATCTAGACATGTACGAGTTAATTAAACCATCTAACACCATAAATCCCACGAGCCTACATTCAAAGCATGCCCCTCAATAACCAAATTCATAGTTATAGCCAACATTCAATGATGGTAGACTCTAACGAACCTCAATATAGGATCGATTCAAAAACCTGTCAAGCTAATAATTCAAAACGAAAGGATTCCTGCTAAAGCCAACAATTAACTCACACTAACTAAAACAAAACTATGCTCCCTAGTACAGAACCAAATTTACAAAGGAAACAAAGACAAACACACGAGCCTAGATCTAATATTACTAATAGCTCAAGATATTGAAACCATTAGACATCCACATTCGTTAACTACCAAAATGTAAACACTCGATTACAAGAAAGAAAAGCTGATTTAGACAACATGGCACCAAACTTCACTTCATTCAAATCCATGCTTGAAGTTATACATCAAGTGATGTCCATGGGGACTGAATAATACCTGTAATTAGCAACAAAAAAAACAGAGGAGGAGGTGAGGAGCAATGACAACAGCAGCAACAAAACCCAGTAGAGAAGAATAAACACCAACTTTAAACCCGGAAGTGATGTACAATTGTCTAGAAAACAGCTTTAATCAAACAAATTCCCAGCAACTTCAAACTAGACTCGATTTCAAACCTTTATGCTTTCAGCCAACCAAAAATTTCTCTAGAACAAGAGAGGCTTTACAAATCACCAACAGATTTCAATGGAACAGTGACTCTCGTGAAAAGTTTTAGTTGTCTTTCATTTTTCCTCAACTTTTTTATCTCTAAATCTCTATGAAAACAGTAAAATTAGTGCATCCCCTTTTTCTGGATTTTTAGTTCTCTAATCCTTTTCTTGAAAGGCAAGAATGATATGATTTTATAGGCCAAGCCATAGGGAAACCCTCAAATTTTTAATTTACCCCTTAGGTACTTTTTAATTTCTTATTTTAGCTTAGGACTCCCTAAAATTCTGAATTGTTTTCCAAGCTAAACAACTGAAAACATGAAATTTCACTAAGACCCCCTACTAGAAGCTTCACAATTTTGTTATTAAAGATTCCCTAACCCCAAATACCCAAACTACCCTCCCAATACCCCTGTTATTACTTTAGAAAACCAATAAACTCTGGGCCAATTGACCCAACCTAATGGGTCTAGACAGGCCCAAATCAAATTTGTCTTGGGCCTCCTGGTTTCAAATCCATCTATCCAGAATTATTCTAGAAAAGGATTGAAAACCTTTTTCCAGAAAACCCAAATAAGGAAAAGAAAACAAAACAAAAAGGCAAGCACAATTCTAGAACACAACTAATATATGAGTCAACAAATTTCAATACTGACTTAAGAAACAAACGAGACCATTTTAATCCACATGAATTAATCTAAAGAAAACTACTGCTATGTAAAAGAGGTACTGAAAAAAAGAAAACGGAATAACAGACTACCTCCGCACAAACAATCAGAAGAAACCAAGAGTAGAGGAAGGAACAAAAGAAATTACACTAAAAAAACGAGATAGAAGAAATACCTAACAAAATACGCAGACAGAAATCAGCAAGGACCTTCAATTTGTCATGTCCTTATTCAACTTGAGGCTATTCATATGCTTTTAACCAAAAGCACATAAATAACCTCAGAACGAACCCAAAACCTCGACGAACACTTCAACTGAAAATTTTCTGATTTTTAGGGTTAAACTAAATTCAAAATTTGAGAGGTTTCAGAGTTATTCGAAGAAAAATAATGGTAGATTCGTAATGGGGGGTCGAGGTGAGCTTGTGGTGTAAATTTGGGCATGATTGGCCATCACCGGCTGCAGTGCATGATTTCCGGTGGGCGGTGCACGGTGGCCTAAAGCGGCGTTACGTCTGAGTGTTTGAAAGGTTGTGGAATATGGTTTAGGGGGTAGGGGAAGGCGTTTGGACATTTAAATGTTAAATTCCCCCTAGTTCCCAACAGTTTGATTAATGAAAAACAACGGCCTAGATCAATTATGGTAGACTCTAACGAACAATGGTAGACTCTAACAAACCTCAATATAGGATCGATTCAAAAACCTGTCAAACTAATAATTCAGAATGAAAGGATTCCTGCTAAAGCCAACAATTAACTCACACTAACTAAAACAAAAATATGCTCCCTAGTACAGAACCAAATTCACAAGTGAAACAAAGACAAACACACGAGCCTAGATCTAATACTACTAATATCTCAAAATATGGAAACAAATTAGACAGCCACATTCGTTAACTACCAAAATGTAAACACTCGATTATAAGAAAAAAAGCTGATTTAGACAACATGGCACCAAACTTCACTTCATTCAAATCCATACTTCAAGTTATATATCAAGTGATGTCCATGGGGACTAAATAATACCTACAATTTGCAAAAAAAAAAAAAAACAGAGGAGGAGGTGAGGAGCAAAGACAACAGAAGCAACAAAACCCAGTAGAGAAGAATCAACACCAACTTTAAACCCAAAAGAATTGTACAATTGTCTAGAAACCAGCTTTAATCAAACAAATTCCCAACAACTTCATACTAGACTCGAGTTCAGGCCATTATGCTTTTAGCTAACCAAAAATTGCTTCAGAACAAGAGAGACTTTACAAATCACCAATAGATTTCAATTTAACATTGACTCTCGTGAAATTTTTTAGTTGTCTTTCATTTTTCCTCAACTTTTTTATCTCTAAATCTCTATGAAAACAGTAAAATTAGTGCATCCCCTTTTTCTGGATTTTCAACTCTCTAATCATTTTCTTGAAAGGCAAGAATGATATGCTTTTATAGGCCAAGCCATAGGGCAACCCTCAAATTTTTAATTTACCCCTTAGGTCCTTTTTTAATTTCTTATTTTAGCTTAGGACTCCTTAAAATTCTGACTTGTTTTCCAAGCTAAACAACTAAAAATATGAAATTTCACTAAGACCCCCACTAGAAGCTTCACAATTTTGTTATTAAAGATTCCCTAACCCTAAATACCCAAACTACCCTCTCAGTACCCCTGTTATTACTTCAGAAAACCAATAAACTCTGGCCAATTGACCCAACCTAATGAGTCTTGACAGACCCAAATTGAATTTGTCTTAGGCCTCCTGGTTTCAAACCCATCTATACAGAATTATTCTAAAAAAGGATTGAAAACCTTTTTTTGGAATAACCAAATTAGGCAAAGAAAACAAAACAAATAGGCAAGCCCAATTCTAGCACACACCTAATATATGAGTCAACAAATTTCAATACTGACTTAAGAAACAAACGAGACCATTTCAATCCACATGAATTAAACTAAAGAAAACTACTGCTATGTGAAAGAAGTACTGAAAAACGGAAAATGGAATAACCGACTAACTCCGCACAAACAATTAGAAGAAACCAAGAGAAGAGGAAGGAATAGAAGAAATTACACCAACGAAAACGCGATAGAAGAAATACCTAACGAAATACGCGGACAGAAATCAACGAGGGCCTTCTATTTGTCATGTCCTGATTCAATCTGAGGCTATTCATATACTTTTAACCAAAAACACATAAATAACCTCATAACGAACCCAAAACCTCGACGAACACTTCAACTGGAAATTTTCAGATTTTTAGGGTTAAACTAAATTCAAGATTAGAGAGGTTTCAGAGTTATTCAAAGGGAAATAATGGTAGATTCATGATGGGGGTCGAGGTGAGCTTGTGGTGCAAATTTGGGCATGATTGTCCAGCGCCGGCTGCCATGGGCGATTTCCGGTGGGCGATGCACGGTGGCCCAAGGCGGCGTTACATTTGAGTGTTTGAAGGGTTGTGGGAGATGGTTTGGAGGGTATGGGGGAGGCGTTCGGACATTTAAATGTTAAATGCCCCTAGTTCCCAGCCGTCCGATTAATCAAAAACAACAGCCCAGATCAAAGGGCTTTCAAAACGGGGTCGTTTGGGTAAAAAACGAGGTCGTTTGATTAAGTGGTAGGGAGACCGGGTTGGACGAGTTTTAGGCTGGGTCTGAGGGGTAAAGTTTGCATTTGGGTTTGGAAAAAATGCAGAGGCCCAAGCTGATTTTCTCTTCTTTTTTTTGCTTTTCTTTTCCTTCTTCCATTTTTCTCTTTTCTTTTCTTTTTCTTTTTCAAATTTACACCTAAAATCCTAATATAATTAAGAAGCCATATTTAACTTAACAAAATACCAATTAAACCAAATAATTACCCAAATTAAACAAATTACAGAGAACTAACTCAAAAATCAAAAATTAAAACTAAAAAGTGTAACATGACTATTTTGTGATTTTCCCCTATTATAAAATAACCTAATTACTCAACTAATCCTAAAACGCTATAATAAATCCTAAAAGTAGATGCAAAATAATTTTTGTATTTTTCATTAATTAAAATGCACAGACAAAATACAAACGATTGGAAAAAATGCCACAAAATCCACAAAATTGCAAATACTGAAAGGAATTATTTTGTTTTGAATTTATGGGAGTAATTCATATAGGGAAAAAATCATGTGCTTACAGGTTCAATTTGGTTTTCTTGGTCTGAAAGATAGGTGAAATAACTTAGTTGATAATCCATTAAATTCCCCTCTTGGCCGACTTTCGGTCTTTTAACTTTGTCCTCTCATTTTGGCAAGTAGGTCATGCACCTACTTGTCATCTTACCAATCTGCACAGGCTTACGAAAATATAAATATCTATATACTGCGAAATCGTATTGATAAACGGTTTAATTATTTAGAAACTAGACTCATACATCTTTAATTTGGTAGGTATATCATTACCTAATTAAAAGTATATTGGGAGAAAAGCTCAGTTACATTTGGCCTAATTTTCAGCACTATTATGAATGAAACTTGTGATGACCTTTTCCAACTTTTGTTCCATAACTCGCTTGACTTCAAAACATAACACCAACTATCATACGACTAAAATAACTCATATTATAATCTTCTTATAATGTTAATAACCCTAGTTTTACCCCAAAAGTACATGGTAAAACATTCAAACTTGTCAACTTTCGACGAAACTTATTTTCTTCAATTTGTTTAGCTTCTAAGCCTTCAAACCCTCTTGCTACTTGGTATTAATGATCTTAAATATTTGTAACCTCCACGTTATCATGATAAACTAACTTTGCAAACTTTTCAAAGATGATTCCATTTCTGAGCTTACATCAATTGACTTATGACGTACTCTTACATACGAAAACATGGGGTGTAACACCATTCCCCCCTTTGGAACATTTGTCCTCCAATGTTGACTAATGCGCTTATCAATATCATAACCTGTAGCTCTTATGAATACATTGATATTGTCCGTGACATCTAGGAAACTGTTCTATAAATAAATCCAAGGGCCTGGGTATTCCCCCCTTTAGGCCTCTTTCTTATACCACGACCTGTGGCCGGAATTCTTCCAATCTCATAACTGTTATTACCTTCTGATATGCATCATGTACAACCGTGTACTTATATGTTTGCCTATGCGACTCAAATCTCATTTTCACTAGCTTTTGGCAAATCTCTAGGCCTCTCTTTGTGAACATATACAAAACTATGACAAGATATCCCTCTACGCATTTATAGGTGTACTGAAGTTGTTCTCTTAGTACTTTGTCGAACTTACGACTATTGCTATACATTGCTTCATGGACTTTGTTACATATGCTTATGGTTTTACTACATCTAGGTAGTTTATACTATATCCTAACTCTTACTTCGTTTTATTATTACCGAGGTCTACCACCCAACTTCGGGTTACTCTTTCGCTGCTTGTCCTATATGTATAAATCTAAGTCCTTTATTGCTTCCTCATTACTCTTTATCTTAATAATGACAGTCTAATCTCATCTCATACTTTGCAACTTTTATCCATCCATTGGTGATTCACCTTAATGTTGATCCATTATCTACTGCTAACAACCTAAAACCTCGTACTTAGTACATTGTCACTAGGGCTCACGTCTCATTGGAGAATATCTGAAGTGACTTTCCCGATCCACCTAGGGATGATACTACACTTCAATAACTATTTTTCATAGCATCCTAATATGATTCATATGGGGGTATTCCAATCCCGTGCAATTTATAAAATCCCTTCTCTTTAAATTATTCCTCAATCAAAGGCCTAAATGTCATCCTCTTATCTATGACAATTACACCCTTATTCTACTACCGGGGCATCATTTCATCTCTTCTAATTTCTCATAGTCTTAGACTCATCCATGATAATTCAAGCTATACTGAGCTTTTTATAACATTCATAAACCATCAACTATCTTGTTTGATGGGCTTAATACTGAGGTCTTACCTTTTCTTATCAACTTCTAACTCACTTTTTTCTTATCCTTAATCCCATATACCTAAAATCTTGTCACTCTGCCATACTTTAGATTGCGACCTACACATATCCATTGTACTACTCACATCTTTCCTTTAACTTTCTAACACCACAGATTTCCTTTTGTACTTTTTGAGTTGTCTTTAAATGTAAGCTATTACTCTTTCTGGTCGTTCTGCCACTTGTTGCATGAATACTTGGCTTGTCTTATTTCCCGCAAATACTATAATTTCCTGTACATTATATGATCTCAAATATCACCTTTGATTTTTTCCCATTCATTAGCCATTATAGGCGTCACTTTCTTATGGAGTGCATCCAATGTTGCAGCGAGACTATTATTACCAAACCAATTCTTCTTCAAGTTAATATGCTTAGGTTGAAGCCCTCTTCCTTATTCCCTGAGCTAGTCTTTCGTGGTAGTAATTAGGAGACCTTCTGGATCTTGTAAAGTTGTGATCTTGTTATACTGTATACACGAAGGAATTTTCGATATTCTAACTCGCCTACAAATATCCTTAGTTACATACCTTCATGCCCTGTGCTTGTAGGGTTACTTCTAAACTCAAATTTTTATTGTATCCTTAATGACACTCTCCATTATTCCCCTAACACTTATACAATACCTTTAAATAACCCAGCTCCTATCTGAGCATTTCTCAAGGATTATGACATCATATCTGCGAGACTGAATTTACTATATTAGGATTCACTACGTTTATCTTGCATGATCTGTTGATTTGCTTATAACCTCTTGTCTAACCATAACATGGCTCTTACTGAATCAAATACAACTACTTGTTGGTCCATTCTCATAACTATATTTCACGTAATCTCTGTTTGGTTATTTACTTTGTCTTAATTTACCTATCGTACTGGCTCCTTATATATCAAGTGTTCATTTTGCATTTATTGATCAATATCGTCAAGTGCAAAACCCTTATTGCTTCTCCCCGGCATCATACTTACATAATGTGTTGGAGTCGTATCATATCTATAGGATCTGAACAGATGCATTCTCATTCCTTTCACATTTTTACAGCATACTTCCTTTAATATCCCATAGTTACCTCTTTATCTTTGTCATTTTTAATCCCCATCTTCACTGACATTTTACTCACCTTGAGGTAACCTTTCTATATCGGGGATAATTGAATTTATTACGCACATGGGTGACACTTAGTGTAATTGATATACTTAGTCCCTTAAGCTTATCTCCGCTAACTGTGCTTGCCTAAGGGAAGCATCTTCCTGAATAAACCTTAAAAAATATTCTTTTATTGTCCATTCTATTATTATTGCAATGCTATCTCTGAAATTCTCATGATGACGACTATTATAAACTCATTCGGTCCCTTATTTATATTCGGTTTATCTTGTTTACCAATCCATACTGATTTCTATTACTCTGGGGTCTAACATTTCCTTCTAGTAATCATGTTGGAGTCACCATATCATTTCTCGAAATGGGAATATGACTTTATGTCTTATACTCTTTTATTTCCTTAAGTCATATCACCTCTTGTACCTTTCTTTACTTGATTATAAACTCTGTCATCATATCGTATTTTGATTTACTGTTATCATCCATTTATTACATCTTTCTCATAATGCTTCATTTACTCTCTTCTTATTCTCCGGCTAATATTTATGTCTATCACTTTATTCTGATAACTTCAACAAATCATTCTTTCACTTTTAGCTCCCCTTGCTTCATCTCACTGGATATTTAGGTCACCTAGCATTCTCTCTTTATTAGGAACGAGAGCCATACAAAGGTAAATATTTATCCCTTCTAGGATTGCAGTGCCAAACTTTTAAATTTTTCCAGTCATTCTAGTATTTATATCTAAATATACTATTCTAGACAAGAGGGGTTGCTATGATGGTAAGCAACCCGCACTTCCAACCGAGAGGTTGTGAGTTCGAGTCTCCCCAAGAGCAAGGTGGGAAGTTCTTGGAGGGAAGGATGCCGGGGGTCTATTTGGAAATAGTCTCTCTACCCTAGGGTAAGGGTAAGGTCTGCGTACACACTACCCTCCCAGACCCCACTAAGTGGGATTATACTGGGTTGTTGTTGTTGTTGTTGTAGATTGCACCATCGGGGTGTCTCACAAGCAGAACTATTACCACATTTGCAATATCCTTCAGAAATGTTAGCTACTGATAATAACCTATCTACCATTTTGGGTTACTCTAGCCCCAATAGGATCTTGCTATCCCTTTCTTCTCTTAAACTATATCTGTCAACTCCCATTGGGCATACTGAGATGGGTGTGGCAAATTTTACATTCCTTTGTTACTATTGAAGGTAACTCATAAAACATATATTTCTCTGCCTAAATTGTAAAAACTCCAAACCTTCACTAACTGGTACCTCGTAACCTTTGCCACCTTGCTTCTTTTACTTGTTGAAACTTGTATCTATCTTCTAATTCTCTTGTTGCTTTTTAAACAATATGGGTGGATAGATATTCATGCCTTACGCCTGCTTATCAATAAACTTACGCGTCTTGGTACACATATAATCTATTGAAGACCTTACATTTACTCATGATAAGTATGATGCAAAATTGAGTTTCATTGACTCAACTCTTCCACGACAAAATTTAATCTCTTACCAACTATCTATTTGGATAAGGTATCATTATGTTACAAATAAAATAGAATTTAGAAGTTTGAATTCTTATAATTGAGCTCCACCACATGATCTAGAGTAAGAAGAAATAGTGACAGTCCTAAATGCCCTACAGCCTCCTGCGTCTAAGTGGGGTGCACTACACACCCATAAACAAGACTCTACTAGACATGACTTGTAGAATCCCTAGGACAGAACTGCTCTGATACCACTTTTGTCATGACCCGAATCGGAGGGCCGCGACGAGAATTCAGTGCCTTACTCAACCGATCACCAACATAACATATCTTCCTTATCATACTATTATGGGTAAATGAGCCAAAAAACTTGTCATGAGATAACAATAATGAAACATAAGGGAATTGTGACGATCCAAAGGGTCATCACCTATTTTTCTTACTCATTTTGTGTCTTCGAGGCCTTAAAAACCCCATTCAGGGTTGCCTCAATTTGCGTGCATAGTCCGGGCTGGTAACCGAAAAGCTTAAATATGAATTCTGTGAGAAAAATGCTAAATTTTGACATTAAAATAATTAAATTAGACTTCTGTCAACATTTTGGGTAAACAGACCCGAATCTGTGATTTGACGGTCCCGGAGAGTCCGTAGGAAAATATGAAACTTGGGCGTATGCCCGGAATCGAATTTCGGGGTCCTAAGCCCAAGAAATGAATTTTTGAGTAAAATTATTTTATAGAAATAATTATGGAAATTGGAAATGAAATTTGATTAGAAGACTATGGTATCGGGCCCGTATATTGGTTCCGGCACCCGGTACAAGTCTTATATATGATTTAAGCATTTTTTGTAAAGTTTGGTTGAAAACGGATATCGTTTGACGTAGTTCGGACTTAAAAATGAAACTTTGATGTTTTATTGAAAATTTGGAATAAATCATGAGTTTTGAGGCTTGATCTGATGTGTATGATGTTATTTTGGCGATTTGATCGCACGAGTAAGTCCGTAAGATGTTTTTGAGGTTGAAGTATGTTTGGTTTGGAGCCCCGAAGGCTTGGGTGAGTTTTTGATAGGTGTAGACTTGCATTTTGGCCTTAGAAATCTCAGAAATTTGCTGCTGGTATGAATAGGCCTGCAGGTTTTGCAAATGGGAAGGCTGGTTCGCAAATGCGAACCTAGCCCAGGCCTTCCTTGGCTAGCAAATACGAGGTCCTCCTTCGCAATTGCGAAATGTTCCCAGAAGGCTGGAGGTCGCAAATGCGACTATTGGTTCGCAAATCCGAACAACCATAGATTCCCTAGAGTTTGCGAATGCGCTTTTGCATTTCCTAAGCCTGCAGGGTTCTCAAATGCGAACCCGGTTCGCAATATCCACATCTGTGGCTCAGTAAATTCTATACTTAGCCGATTTTGAGCTTTATTTTTCACATTTTCTCCAACTCAAACACCTGTAGGCGATTTGCCAAGAAATCCTTCTTCTTCAAATCAATTTTAAGTTAGTTTCTACTCATTGCTTTCAATCATTAACATCATTTAACATGTTTTCAACTTAAAATCAAAGATTTTCATGGGTGAAATTGGGGATTTTGGGTAGAACTTAGGTTTTTCTAAAATTGGGAATTTGGACCTCCATTTGAGGTCCGATTTCAAAACAAATCATAGATATGGATTCGTAGGGGAACAGACCACCGAGTTTATGTTCGAACCTCGGGTTTTGACCACGTGGGCCCGGGGCGCTTTTGGACTTTTTGGGAAAAACTTTGGGAAATTCATTTTTATGTATTCAAACTGATTCATTTAGCATTTGTTGATGTAATTAAGTTACTTGTGACTACATTCGAGCGGATTTGTGGTGGAATCGAGGGGTAAAGCTTTACTTGAGGCTTGAGTTTAGTTTAAAATATCGTCGTAAGTGTTTGGTCTAACTTTGGCTTAAGGGATTAGGAGTTGAGTTATAATTGCTACTTTTTATATGATGAGTACGACGTATGGGCATGGTAACGAGTATCCATATGTTGGTTTCGAGCATGACCGTGGGTCTTAAATTGATAATCGTGTATTCTTAATTGATTCTATGAAAGACTTGTTTGACGAGCCTTGAATTGAGTATTGGTGTTAACTGTGCCAAGTAGAAATTGAATAGGATTGGTTATATCTGACTCTCCCTTGTCGGAACGTTTGATTTGTTGTTATTGTTTCCCTTGCCGGGAAGTTATTTCATTGTCTTGCTCCCTTGCCAGGATTATATTGTGTATAGTGATATTGAAATGGGAGCGGGTGGTACGCCTACCACAAGTGATATTGAAATGTGAGCGGGTGGTACACCTACCACAAGATATTGAAATGGGAGCGGGTGGTACGCCTACCACAAGATATTGTAATGGGAGCGGCTGATACGCCTACTACAAGATATTAATTAAAATGGTAGCGGGTGGCATGCCTGCCACGAGTTATAATGACATGTGAGCGGGTGGTACGTCTACCACGAGATATTGAGAAATGGAATCGGGTTGCACGCCTACAACGAGATGAGCATTAAAAGTGTCACGCCCCAAATTCGAGGGACATGACCGGCACTCGACCGGGTATCCCCAGTCAAGCAGACCTGGGTGCCTTTCCTATCCCACGTTTTACCCCTCATTCTCATTACCTAATAACCAAGCCATTTATAGGATATGAACTCCATTAACCAAATTTTTATAAACATAACAATAACAATTTCCACTAGAAACTTCATTCACCATAATAAAGGTATTTCAAAATTTTATACATCATTGCCAAACATCAATATTTCTCTTTTAAATTCCCATGC
>MU752317.1:125301-163537 GCA_026770625.1 Nicotiana glauca | reverse complement strand
ACTTCACGCGAACGCGACATTCCCCCACGCGATCGCGTAGAACAAAAATCACTGGTCCCCAATTTCCTCCTTCGCGAACGCGAAACTCCACACGCGAACGCACTCCTTCTGAACTTAGTACTACGCGTTTGCATCAACTACTTCGCGAATGCGAAGGCAAAGCTACCGGGCTCCCAACTTCGTCTACGCGTTCGCGTCCACCACCACGCGAACGCGATGCCTTAATTCCTGCAACTTTTATGACAGCAAATCTGATCTCCTAGCCAACCAAAAATGATCCGTTTGAACCTCCGAAATCACCCCGAGGCCCCCGGGACCTCAACCAAAAGCACAAACATGATATAATACATTATTCAAACTTGCTCGAATCATAAAAATGCTATCGTTAACATCAAAATCATCATTTATCATCAAATCAAAGTCTAAATTTTTTTAAAACTTTCGAATCTCGCATTCGATCAAAAACCCAACCAAATGACGTCCGAATAACCTGAAAATTTGTAGACATATCCAAAATCAACTAAAGAAGCTACTGCAACTCTCGGAATTCCATTCCGACTCCCGAATCAAAATCTCACCTATCAACCGGATTTCGCCAAAATTCCAACTTCGCCAAAATAGGCTAACTTCTTCACCGGACCTCCAAAATTACTTCCGATTGCGCTCCTAAGCCTTAAATCATCACCCGGAGCTAACCGAATCATCAGAATTCAATTCCGAGCCCTCTAACCACATAGTCAACTTTTGGTTGACTTTTCTAATACAAGCTTCCTTCTAAGAGGCTATGCGCCTTATTTTCAACCAAAACCAATTCAATTACACCCGATCCACTCTAATACTGACATTGAGACATGAAGAAACACAATAAGGGGTAAACGGGGCGGTAACTCACGTGATAATGGGTCGGGTCATCACAGGAAGTTAGAGATTTCAGAGTGGAAATGGGATTGGATCACTATGGATTTCGTTGTTGGACTCCCACTGACTCAGCGAAAGTTTGATGCAGTTTGGGTGATTGTGGATAGACCGACCAAGTTAGCTCATTTCCTTCATGTGATGACTACCTATTCTTCCGAGTAGCTGGCTTGAGTTTATATTTGAGAGATTGTCAGACTTCATGGCGTGCCGGTATCTATCATCTCTAACCAGGGCACACAATTTACATCATAGTTACTCAACATGAGTTGGGTACTCGGGTAGAGTTGACCACATCATTTCATCCTCATATGGACAGGTAGTCCGAGTGCTCTATTCAGATTCTTGAAGATATGCTCCGCACGTGTGTGGTGGAGTTTGGAGGTTCTTGCGATCATTTCTTGCCACTTGTGGAGTTTGCCTACAACAACAGTTATCAGTCCAGCATTCAGATGGCACCATATAAGGCTCTGTATGGTAGGCGGTGTCGGTTCCCAGTGGATTGGTTCGAGCCGGGCGAGGCTAGATTATTGGGCAAAGACTTGGTTCAGGATGACTTGGTAAGGTGAAGGTGATTCAGGATAGACTTCCCATGGCTAGTCCAGAATGAAGAGTTATGCAGACCGAAAGGTTTGCGATGTTTCACTTATGGTTAGGCAGCGGGTCTTGCTTTGGATTTCGCCTATGAATGGCATTATGAGATTCGAAAAGAGGGGTAAGCTGAGCCCAAGGTTTATCGGTCCCTTTGAGGTGTTGCAGCTCATTGGGGAGGTTGCTTATGAGTTTGCCTTACCTCCCAGTCTAGTAGGAGTTCATCCGGTATTCCATGTTTCTATGCTTTTGAAGTATCACGGTGATCCGTCTCATCTGTTTAATTTCAGTTCAGTCCAGTTGGACAAGGATCTATCTTATGTTGAGGAGCCAATGGCTATTTCAGATTAGCAGGTTCGAAAGTTGCAGTCAAAGAACATTGCATTAGTAAAGGTTTAGTGGCGTGATCAGCCAGTTGAGGAGGCAACTTGCGAGTCCGAGTCGGACATACGGAGTAGATACCCCCACTTTTTTAGTAGCCCAGATACTTTTCTATGTCCGCTCGAGGACGAACGGTTATTTTAGAGGTGGAGAATGTGATGACCCGATCTGTCATCTTATGAATTAAAACCAAATTCTATGTTTTGAGGTCTTAAAAACCTCATTTTATTCCTTCTCAATTTGCATGCACAGTTTGAGCGTGTTTCCGGAAAGCTTGACAAAAATAAGAATTTTTGATTAAAAACTTTATTTGGGTTGACTTTGGTCAATATTTTTGGTAAATAGACTCGTATCCATGTTTTGACAGTGCAGTGGGTCCGTATCAAAATATGGGACCTGTGCGTATGCCCGGAATCAGAATCGGAGGTTCCTAGCTCGAGTTATGAATTTTTGTTGAAAATTGAGAGCTTGAGATTTTTAATGGTTTTAAGAAAATTCTTAATGTTTGATCTTGTTGGTATCGGGTCCGTATTTTGGTTCTGGAGCCCGGTACAAGTTTTAATATAGTATTTAAAAATTGTCTATGAAATTTGATGAAAAACGAAATTGATTTGACGTGATTCATACGTTCGGTTGAGAAATAGAAATTTTAAAGTGTTCTTGAGAATTTCATTTGATTTGATGCTAAATTCATGGTTCTAGGTGTTATTTTGGCAATTTGATCGTGCGAGCAAGTTCTTATGATGTTTTAAGACTTGTGTGCATGTTTGGTTTGGAGCCCTAAGGGCTCGGGTGAGCTTCGTATAGGCTACATAATGATTTGAACTTGGAAAAAATTTGGTGGAATTGAACAGGTTGCAGGCCTCTAATCTCGCATTTACGAGATTAGGCATCGCAATTGCGACCTCTAAGGGGTCCGCATTTGCGAGGAGAAGCTGGGCCAGCAGTATTTGCAATTGCAAACTTTTCTTCGCATTTGCGAAGAGAGTCTGGGAATGGCATGGATCACAATTTCGATCAATTGGTCGCAGTTGCGGAAGGTCAGGCTCGCATTTGCGAGACTTTCTTCGTATTTGCGATGTAAGTAGGAGTGGGGAAACCTTCGCATTTCTGGGCTCGCATATGCGAACCCCAGGTCGCAAATGCGAAACCTGCAACTGATCAAAATGACTTTTGGATGTGATTTTTCATTCATTCTTCAAATTTTCAAAACCTAGAACACAAGAGGCGATTTTTCAAAGACTTCTTCTTCCCCAAATCATAGGTAAGTGATTATTAACTAGTTTCTTTCAATCTTTCACTTTATTTTACTAGATTTCAACCTAGAATCTTAGGTTTTCATGGTGGAATTAGGGATTTTTGGGTAAAAATAAGGGATTTCGAAATTTTTGGATTTGGACCTCAAATTGAAGTCGGATTCCAAAACCAATTGTATATCTGGACTCGGAAGTGAATGGGTAATCAGGCTTGGTCCGAATTTTGGGTTTGACTAAGCGGGCCCGAGTGTTGACTTTTGTTGACTTTTTCAATAATGACCTAAATTGAGTCCTTTGTTATCGCGGGTGATTCCTAAGGCTTATGTTGAAACGTTTAGTTGGTACAGATGCGTGTTTGAAAGGAAAAGCTGTGATTGAGTTCTGAGTGGACTTTGATTCGAGGTAAGTGGCTTGACTAATCTTGTGGGGGGAGGGGGGGGAACTCCCTTAGGATTTGGTACTGTTTGATATATGAGCTCCGTGTACGTGAGGTGACGAGTGCGTAAACATGCTATTTGTTGCAAAATCCCGTTTTCACTAAGCAAATATATATTTTCCTTTAATTGAGTAACACTAGCATATGTAGCTATCCTGTTTAGTTTAGGAAAGCATGCTTACGTGACTTAACTGTCTATCTGAACACTGTGCAACATGTTTTGATGAAATTTCCTGTTCTTCTTTGACTCGGACTTAGCATAAATTGTGGTTTTCTTGCTATAACTGTTATCTCTGTTAGTTGAGCTGCATATTTGCTTTGGGACTACAGAACAGTATTCTGGGAGATCCCTATGTACTGCATATTTACTTTGGGACTACGAAACGGTATTCCGGGAGATCCCCCTGCACATTTACCTTTGGGACTACAGGACGATATCCCAGGAGATCCCCTGTTGCCATTAATATGTTCTGAGCTGTTGGTTTTCGTTGAATTCTATTCATATTAGATTTACGTATTTAGTTTTTACTATAATATCCTTTTTGTCTCATTTCATTATATTTATAATGGTAGGGCCCTGACCTGATCTCATCACTACTCGACCGAGGTTAGGCTTGGCACTTACTGGGTACCATTGTGGTGTATTCATACCCTTTCCTGCACATGTTTTTCGTGTGCACATCCAGGTACTAGCTATCAGCCTCGAGTCTAATTATGTGGTTGCTACTTCAGTAGACTCCAAGGTACATCTGCCCATGTCCGCAGACCTCGGAGTCCTCTTCTATCCCCTATGTTCATTTTCTTCTTTTCCCTAGAAATGATATATAGAGCAGTTAGGACTTCTTAGATGCTTGTGACCTTGCGACATTCCGGGTTTTGGGAAAGATGATTATTGTATATGCCGAGTGGCACCTTTTTTGCTTATTTATTTTATCTATTAATTGTTATCCTTATATTTTAATTTTATTTCCGCAATATCAGGCTTACCTAGCAGTAGAGACTAGGTGCTGTCACGATAGTTCACGGAGGGAGAAATTGGATCGTGACAGATTATACCCATATGAAACCCCCATACCTGTACAGACTAAATATATAGTGAGACTGATAAAAAAAGAAAAAAAACATAGGATGAATACTTACCTGCTTGACAGTCAACCCATAAATAATTTCCACTACATTTAAAACAAATTGCAGAATTGTTATAATATTCAACTACTAACTCTGTAACTGTTTTCTTAGGCTGGTTCTACTCCATCTTCAATAGCAATTAATGTTCAGTATCAAGAATAATTCTTCAAAATTTATCCCTAGCACTTGTCAGGTACTACAAAGGAAATCTTGAAGACAAGTTAATTAAAAAATAAAATAAAATAGAAAAAAATTAAATCCCGAATTAGCACTAAAAATTATTTTGAATACTATTGATTTCCAATTCCCCGCAACGGCACCAAAATTTGATGAGAGTAATACACAACACGAAATTAATCCTCGCTAGCCAAAGATAGTACAGTAAAATTATCGTCTCCACGGGGATTGAATTTAAATAATGTTCAAGTAGTTTTGCTAGCTTACTTGCTATTCATGTTGATCAATACTTGATTTAGAGTAATGAATATTACAAATAACTAATAGATTAAGATTACGACTAATTAGATAGATCACAGAGAATTGGAGTTGAACTAAAATAGTTGGCTATAAATATGAGAAATAAGGGTCGCGACAGGATAGTTGTAAGATAGCTATTCAGGATCTAACTATGGTTGAGTTCACTTCTAATGTTCTAATGATTCTCATGAATTCACTGATGATTAGCTTAAACGTAAGGTCAAGATTCCTCTCTCGATTAAATCTGAACTCTACAAAATAAACTAATAGAAAGCACTGTGAAGATATACAAGAACACGTGAATGGACTAGTCTTTAGGAAAACGTCTCTCGAATATTCTCCTAGCTTGGTTTAATTAATAATTCAAGAAGCTCTCTCGATTATTTAGAATAATCACTAAGTTAAACCAAACAAAATAATGCAAAGATAATCACCAAAATATTCCTTTTTCGATTAACAAATTTGCAATTAATTCAAAATTCCATAACATATTCACACAATTAAACCAGAGTTAAATCTACAAATAGCAATTAAACTACCATATCCATCAAACCCTATAGTAAATTACTCCATAACTATGGAGAAAGTCATCTCAAATATGTTTAAGAATGTATAAAACATCAAAGTCAACTTTACGACACAAACTCTTGTATTACTTTGATTGTTGGTAAGACAATTGATGAAATCTTGTGTCTTCAAGTCATAGTAGCTTTTCAAAACTCTCCCGGGTCAAATCCCCTTCACAAATTGTGTTTACAATATATTTATACCGAGTATGGGCAGATCTAGATTAAAATACCTTCTCTGAATAGAAATAGGATTAACTGGGCAAAAAATTACACAGCTGCGTCGCACCGGGCGAGTGCTGTGCGTCGCACTAATGGGGAAGTTCAGAATCTTGGACAATTTAGTTTCTGCTATTTTTCTCTATTGCGTCACACAATGCAACGCGTGAGGCGTAGCACAATTACACTTTTGCTGCTGGTTTGTTTCTTCTCGCCAGAAGCCAAAGGAAATTGCTTATCTCGTTTGCAAGGACTAACACGTGGCGTGCCACTTAATCAGAGGGATTGAATTTTTAAGCTTGATATGCACTTTTGGCTTTTATTTTTTATTTTTTATTTGCGCACCTCGTCCTTGACCCTCGAATTCGATCCGGTTGAACTCTCAAACTTTTACCTATTCTTCAAAGTTCTCTTTTATTCCTTTTTAGCTCCAAAAACTCGTCTTACCCCAGAATCATAACCTACACAACAGAAAACATATTATGAGTGTAAATAGTTCACATTTTAGCTCAAATACAATTAAAGTATAATAAATAATATGTGCAAAGTAGTCAAAAACTCGTATTTCTAGCCTACCATCAGCGCCTTTAAGAACGACTTCTCTATCAACTCTAGGAGTGGATTCAAGGACTTTTCTTTTTTCTGGAACTGCTGGCTGTGGCCGAAAAGAGAGGTTCTATCTTTCTTCATTCAAGTAAGAAAAAGATGGGACGCTCGGTTGTGGAGACACATTAAATTGGAATCTAGGTCCCAAAAAAAAATGCAAATCAAATAAAGAAAACAAAAAAAGGAGAAGACATATACAAGAAAGGTAGTTACCTGCTCGATTTTTTAAAGGTGCTTGTCGTGAGTTTTTAATTGGCTTTATCTCGAACATTTCTAGGGCTTCGCCTCAAATTCTTGAAGGTGTTCGCCTTATAATTTTAAAGGTGTTTATTGCAAACTTTTAGAGGAGTTCCTCTCGAACTTTTAATGTCATATGTCTCGAACTTTTAAAGGTGTCCATCGCAAACTTCTAAAAGTGTTCGTCGCAAACTTTTAATAGTGTTCGTTGCAAAGTTTTAAGAGTCTTCACTACGAACTTTTAAAGATCTTTGCCATGGACTTTTAAAGGTGTTGACCACACACTTTTAAAGGTCTTCGCCACAAACTTTTAAAGGTCTTCGCCGTGAACTTTCAAAGATCTCTTCCACGAAGTTATTGTTGAGTTTTTATTTTTTAATATGGAAAGATATTTAAAAGAGGGTGAATGGGAAATAGAGAGAAAATAAAATTTTTGAGTAAAATTTTAAGTTTCCCTCTCTTTTTAATGAGACATTGTCTCTAATTGGTAGATGATAAGAATTTTGGTGGGTTTATATACAAATGCACTTCATGTAGCTCTTAAAGAGTTAGGAAGAAGGAAAGTCTCGCACCGTCGTCATCGCTCGCTCGCTCGGCTTCGGCTTCGGCTACGGCTACGGCTACGGCTTCGGCTACGGCTACGGCTACGCCTTCGGCTTCGGCTACGGCTACGGCTTCGGCTACGGCTTCGGCTTCGACTTCGGATTCGGTCAAATGATTGATTGATTAATTTTTTTGACCAAATTTATTTGTTAATAGTAAATATTAACGTAATAGAATCCGTGTTTGTAACGGATATTTTCCAATCAGTGTATTGTACCACCAGTTGCAATAGCAGCCGCTCCAAGTGCTTGATCCACAACAAGCAAGTGCTTGATCCACAACAAGCAAGTGCTTGCTCCACAACAAGCCAGTGCTTGCTCCATAACAAGCTAGTGCTTGTTCCACCATGGAGGGGGGCTGATCTCTCACAACTTACTGCTATAAATATGAGCAGCAGTAGTTGGAGAAAGACACAGAGAAAAACACATTGCAATCTGATTTCCTCTTCTTTCAGCAGTCAACATTGGCTATACATTGCATTCCTTCATTTCAGAATTTCCATTCGACTTCTGAGTTCTCCTCCATTATTCTGCATTATTTTTAACTACAAACAAAGCATTTGTAAGTGTGATTTGCTACCGAACTTTGTGTTCGCTGAAACACTGGGGGTTCAAATACCGCTAATTTGTTCTATCTTGGGAGGAAATAATACATAACCTTGGGTACTAGGAGGGGATTAAATTCCTTAAGGAAATACTATGAATTCAATGGGCTCGAATTAATTATTGCTTTATTTATATTTACGTTTATATGCTAACATTCTTTTCTCCAGAATTATTATTTACAAATACAGGATAATAACCAAGACACCTACAAGCTTAAGGAATTTAATAATTTTTATTTCTGTATTTGTGTTATCCTTATTATTCTGGAAACTAAAATCTTTGTGGTTTTGTGTACTCCCGTTTTGGAGAGTAAAGCCTTCGTGGGGTTTAGTTGGAGATTAAAATCTATGTGGTTTTTTTTAACTCCAAATTTTTTAAAAAATTTATTAAACGTTTGTTTGTGTCATTTTTTATAGAAAAAATAGCAAATGAAAGCGGAAACCAAGCTGTTCCGATGGTGACTGTCAATGCATCGATAAGCCATGTTCCGACGGTGACTGTTAACGCATCAACAAGACGAACACCGGTGTTGGCACCGACAGAAAAACCCAGAAAATTTTTCGGGATTGATTTCAAGCGCTGGAAGCAGAAGATGTTCTTCTACTTGACTATGTTATTTTTATAGAAGTTCATCAAGGAAGATGTTCCTGATCTGCCCGATGAAACTCCAGAGAATGAAAGCTTTCTCGTGATTAAGGCGTGAAAGCATTCTGACTTTCTGTGCAAGAATTATATTCTTAGCGGACTGGATGATAATATGTATAATGTATACAGTGGCGTAGAGACGTCAAAAGAATTGTGGAATGCGCTTGAAAAGAAATACAAAATTGAAGATGCCGGGATGAAGAAATTTGTCGGCGCATAATTTTTAGACTACAAAATGGTAGATAGCAGGTCTGTTATTACCCAAGTCCAGGATTTTAAGTGATTATTCATGATCTACTTGCTGAAGGTATATTTCAAATGAATACTAATGTTGAAAGTAAAAATTTTAGTATTTTTACTAACAAAATTTTCATTGAAGGTCTTGTCATCAATGAAGCATTCCAAGTAGCAGCAATATTTGAGAAGTTGCCTCCATTGTGGAAGGACTTCAAAAATTATTTGAAACACAAGCGAAATGAGATGTCCCTTGAAGATCTCATTGTTCGGTTGAGAATCGAAGAGGATAATAAAGCTGCTGAAAGGAGAGGCCGTGGAAATTCAACAATAATGGGAGCAAATATTGTTGAATATAACAAAAAGAGAAAGAAGGCTTCTGGTCCAAAATACAACCCAAGCAAGAAGCGGTTTAGTGGAAACTGCCACAACTGTGGGAAAACCGAACACAAATCTACTGAGTGTCATGCTCCGAAGAAAGACAAGAAAAGGGGTCAAGCTAACATGGTAGAAAAACATGACGATGTTGATAACTTGTGTGCCATGCTTTCTTAATGCAACTTGGTGGGCAGTCCTAAGGAGTGGTGGATTGATTCTGGAGTCACCCGCCATGTTTGTGCTGTAAGGGAAGAATTTTCTACATATGCTTCTGTTGGACCCGAAGAGACGTTTTCTATGGGAAATGCTGCTACAGCAAAAATTGAAGGATATGGGAAGATATTTCTGAAGATGACTTCTGGCAAGGTCATGACTTTGAACAACGTCCTTCATATTTTCGAGATTAGGAAGAATTTAGTCTCTGATGGACTTCTTGTAAAGCATGGTTTCAAGTGTGTTTTTGTATCCGACAAGGTAGTCATAAGTAAGAATGAAATGTTTGTCGGAAAAGGTTACCTTACCGAGGGCCTTTTCAAGCTGAATGTAATGATTATTGAAAATAATAATAAAATTTCAGCTTCGTCTTACTTACTTGAGTCAAATAATTTATGGCATGAGTGTTTGGGTCATGTCAATTATAAAACCTTGCGGAAAATGATTAACTTGGAAGTATTGCCTAAGTTTGAATGCGAAAAATCAAAATGTCAAATATGTGTGGAATCTAAGTATGTTAAAAATCCTTATAAGTCGGTTGAAAGAAATTCAAATTCTTTAGACTTAATTCACATGGATATTTGTGACATGAAGTCAATACCTTCTCGCGGTGTAAAGAAGTATTTCATAATTTTTATTGACGACAGTACTCAATATTGCTATGTTTACTTACTTAATAGTAAAGATGAAGCAATAGACGCATTCAAGCAATACAAAAATGAAGTTGAAATGCAACTTAACAAGAAAATAAAAATGATAAGAAGTGATAGGGGTGGTGAATATGAATCTCCTTTTGAACAAATATGTTTAGAATATGAAATTATTCATCAAACAACGGCCCCTTACACGCCCTAATCTAATGGGATTGCAGAAAGAAAGAATCGTTCATTAAAGGAGATAATGAACGCATTATTGATAAGTTCTGGTTTGCCACCGAACTTGTGGGGGGAAGCCGTTCTTACGGCTAATCAGATACTAAATCAAGTACCCCATATCAAAACACACTCCATTCCATATGAAAAATGGAAATGAAGAAAGCCCAACTTGAATTATTTGAAAGTGTGGGTGTGTTTGACAAAAGTGCAAGTTCCTAAACCCAAAAAGGTAAAAATAGGACCGAAAACAGTTGATTGTGTTTTCATAGGATATGCGACCAATAGTAAAGCATATCGATTTCTGGTTCATAAATCAGAAAATCCCGACATTCATAATAATATGGTTATAGAATCAGATAATGCTGAGCTCTTTGAAAATATATATCCATATTAAAAGGAATATGAGTCGATTGGTGAAGGATCTAAATGACCTCGGGAAGAAACAAAAGAAATTACATTTAATCAGGAGAATCCAAGATGTAGTAAACGTCAAAGAACGTCTACTTCGTTTGGATAATATTTTATGACTTTCTTATTGGAATATGAACCTCCAACATTTAAAGAAGCTATGCCTTCTTCAGAATCATTATTTTGGAAAGAGACAGTCAATAGTGAAATAGAATCCATATTGAACAACCATACATGGGAATTGATTGATCTTCCTCCTGGAAATAAACCTTTGGGTCGTAAATGGATTTATAAAAGAAAAATGAAAGATGATGGCACTATTGAAAAATTTAAGGCAAGACTTGTTGTCAAAGGGTATAGACAACAAGAAGATCTTGACTACTTTGATACATATTCTCCAGTAACGAGAATTACGTCCATACGACTGCTAGTAGCTATAGCTGTAGTTTATGACGTAAAGGCAGCCTTCTTAAATGGAGATTTGGAGGAAGAAATATATATGGAACAACCTAAAGGGTTTGTAGTTCCAGGTAAAGAAAAGAAGGTATGTAGACTTGTTAAGTCCCTCTACGGACTAAAACAAGCACTCAAACACTGGCATGCAAAATTTGACCAAACAATATTGTCAAATGGTTTTAAGATAAATGAATGTGATAAATGTGTGTACATTAAAAATGTTCCAAATCACATAGTCATTGTTTGCCTGTATGTGGATGATATGCTGATAATGAGTAATGACATTGCCAACATAACTCCGACTAAGCGTATGTTAACTAGCAAGTTTGATATGAAGGACTTGGGAGTTGTAGATTTAATTCTGGGGATTAAGATCCAAAATACTCCTCAAGGTTTGGCATTGTCATAATCTCATTATATTAAGACAGTACTTGAATAATTCAAGCACTTAGGGTTTAAAATTGCAAAAACTCCAATTGACATGAATCTTGCATTAGCAAAGAACAAAGGCCAAAGCATATCACAATTGGATTATACTCGTATGTTGGGATGCTTAATGTACATCATGAATTGTACACGACCAGATATAGCTTGTTCCATAAGTAAACTAAGTCGATACACGAGCAATCCAGGTCAATCTCATTGGATGGAAATTAAACAAGTTTTGAGATATTTAGAACATACCCAAAACTTTGATTTGCACTACAGCAAATATCCTGCGGTGATTGAAGGATATTGTGATGCAAATTGGATCACCGGTTCAAAGTCCACAAGTGGATATGTATTTACTATTGGTGGAGGAGCGATATCTTGGAAGTCATCCAAACAAACTTGTATTGCCCGCTCTACAATGGAGGCTGAGTTCATAGCATTAGATAAAGCCGTGAAGAAGCTGAATGGCTCCATAATTTCTTGGAAGACATTCCTTTTTGGCCCAAACTATTGACACAAATATGCATACATTGCGATAGCCAAGTGGCAATTGGAAGGGCCGGGAGCGTTATGTATAACGGTAAATCTCGTCATATACGACGAAAACATAAAATCGTTAGGCAACTACTCTCTAGAGGAATTATCACGATTGACTATGTAAAGTCATGTGATAATGTATCGGATACACTTACAAAAGGCATAACTAGAGAGGTAGTTGAGAAATCATCGAGGGGAATGGGACTATGGCCGAGAACAAGTCATTGTGGCGGTAACTCTACCTAGAAGACTGGAGATCCCAAGATCTAGGTTTAAGGAGATCAAACAAAGTCATTAATGATGGTTCAACATTGTCAACAAAAATCTTGGTCCATTCTCATGATGAGACAATCTTCAGTACCAAGGATAAAACATTAAGTCTTTTTAATGATTTCTAAATTTGATACGGGGTATATCAAATAGTGTATCTACGGGATAACATATTTAGGAATCACCTATGTAAGTGTGAAGTGTTAGCCTCTTCAAGGAGAATTCTGCAAGGCCAATTCTCTACGCACTAATGAAACCAGGCGGCGTTCATGGCTGAAACGAACACAACAATGAGAACCAAAGACGGTTAATGATTGATTGTATGACTTATGGTTGTCTAGGTATACACTAAAGTTTGACGGTTCAAAGATATCAAATATACCGATCGACTGAGCATATCCGACATAAATTTACTACGGAAAGTTCAAAGGGAAACCTACTTATCCAGATGCAATTAATCTTTGCTTGCGAATCACACAAGTTTTTCATGCATACTTCCGTGATATAGCCATTCCCCATTCATGTGGGCGATTGTTGAGTTTTTCTTTTTTAATATGGAAAGATATTAAAAAGAGGGCGAATGGGAAATGGAGGGAAAATAAAAATTTTAAGTAAACTTTTAAGTTTCCTCTCTTTTTAATGAGACATTGTCCCTCATTGGTAGAGGATAAGAATTTTGGTGGGTTTATATACAAATGCACTTCATCTAGCTCTTAAAGAGTTAGGAAGAAGGCAAGTCTCGCGCCATCGCCGTCGTCGCTCGGCTTCGGCTTCGGCTACGGCTTCGGCTTCGGCTTCGGCTTCGGCTTCGGATTCGGATTTGGTCAAATGATTGATTGATTAATTTTTTGGACTAAATTTATTTGTTAATAATGAATATTAACGTAATAGAATCCGTATTTGTAACGGATATTTTCCAATCCGTGTATTATACCACCAGTTGCAATAGCAGCCGCTCCAAGTGCTTGATCCACAATAAGCAAGTGCTTGATCCACAACAAGCAAGTGCTTGATCCACAACAAGCAAGTGCTTGCTCCACCACAAGCCAGTGCTTGCTCCATAACAAGCTAGTGCTTGTTCCACCATGGAGGGGGCCGATCTCTCACAACTTACTGCTATAAATATGAGCAGCAATAGTTGGAGAAAGACACAGAGAAAAACGCATTGCAATCTGATTTCCTCTTCTTTCAGCAGTCAACATTGGCTATACATTGCATTCCTTCATTTCAGAATTTCCATTCGACTTCTGAGTTCTCCTCCATTATTCTGCATTGTCTTTAACTACAAATAAAATATCCGTAAGTGTAATTTGCTGCCGAACTTTGTGTTCGCTGAAACACTGGGGTTTCAAGTACCGCTACACCAGTGTGTAATTCGTTATATCCTGGGAGAAAATAATCCATAACCTTGAGTACTAGGAGGGGATTAAATTTCTTAAGGAAATACTGTGAATTCAGCGGGCTCAAATTAATTATTGCTTTATTTATATTTACGTTTATATGCTAACGTTCTTTTCTCCAGAATTATTATTTACAAATACAGGATAATAACCAAGACACCAATAATTTTAAGGGCCTTCACGGCGAACTTTTAGAGATCTTCACCACGGCATTTTAAGGATCCTTGCCTCGAAATTCTTCACCATAAATTTTAAAGGTCTTTATCACGAACTTTTAGAGATCTTTGTCTTGAGCTTTTAAAGTACTTGGTAGTTTGACGGAATTGCTTATATTATCTATAAAGAAGAACAAAAATAACAGAGTATAGAAAACACGAGAAAAGAGGAAGAAACTACCTTCAGCCAATACTACTGAGTAGTCAAAGTGAACTCACAATGACTTGTAAGTACTGTAATTGATGCCGATTGAATGAAAGAATGTGAGGGTATTTTTAAGCAGTGAGACGATTATTGAAAGATTAATGGCGATGTTAGACTGGTAGTTTTTTAGAGTCCAACAAGAATTTGGTATTCTAATTTAGCTAGAAGGACAAGCTACCGACAGTGAATTTTCCTACATATATGCAGATTGAGAAGGGGCAATTAGTTCTACTTTCAATGAACTAAGGAAAGAATATCCTAGGAATACAATAATTGATCTACGTGGATTTAACCTAAATACTATTATTCAAGTCAAGTGCATTAAAAATGGACGTACCTAGAAGTTTCATGGGACGATTTTCATGAACACATGTACGTAAAGAGTTCTTTTACTTCAAGCATAGTCTTTAAAATTCACGGAACAATTCTTGAAGTAGGGGGCATTTTAGGAATTTAATTTTAATAAAATAATTTGGGTTATATTTTGAGTTCAAGATATATTAGTCCAAATAAATATTATGGCTAGTATAATTAGAATAATTCAATTTATGGATTGAATAATTAAGTTCAAATCCATTGGGCTAGCTCATTCAATTGGGCTACAAGTGATGAACTCACCTTATTAAGCCCAAGATGTCATCATCCTAGAGACCCAATTTGGTGCCATAAGTCAAATAACGTGACACGCGAAGTCAAACGAAAGATCCAATAGAATTATCATGAGTCAAAAATGGCAAGGCATACCAAGTCAAATCAAAGGCTAATGAAAGTGCGCCGCACGTACATTTGACATGTTTTGGCCAGTCAAATATGGTATTGTCACTGCTTCAATTTGATTGGTCAATAACTCAAGTGAACCAATAAAATCACATAGCTAAACCCCTCCCACAACTATAAATAGGGGTCTTCATAACTCAAAAGGGACCGGAATTCATAACAAGAATCAAGAGAGAGCTCGTTGATCAAACATTGCAGATTTCCCTAATAGCTGCAATCAGTCAAGTGTTCTAAGGATTAAAAGATCAAGATGAAGATTCAAGAACAAGCTGTAATCCCTTAGATTAAAATACGCCAAGATCAAAATTAGAACTCAAGTTCTTGGATTAAAATAAAACAAAATTCAAGATCTCGAAGGCTCTTGAATTTACTATTCAAGAGAAGAACCAGAGGATTCATAAAGGTTGTAACACTCAAATCAATAAAATAAATACTATAATTTTGTAATATTTTAAGACTCAATTATTTTATTAACACAAATTTATTGTTTACAGTGTCCTTACAATGAGTACAAATGCCTCTATTTATAGTTAAATTTAGGGAGCATAACATTGGGACATTGGGAATAATGGCTGCCCCTTTAATTTTATTTTCTTCAACCTGTATCTTATTTTCAAATTCATTCCTCCTATCTTTGCATCCCCGGAACTTATACAATACCGATCACTTGGCTCTATCTGGTATCATTTGGCTACCGACTCATACCCATCTTGTCACCACTTCCATGTGTCTGTTCGTGAGATGTTCATATGTAAACTCAAAATTTTATCCAATATAGACAGTTCCCCCACTTTTCAGTGACTCAATGTGATATGACCAGGAAGTAGATAAGATCTTCTCATTTCTTGGCAAGAAAGTTCTTGAATGGCTTCTTACACTTAAAAGGACACATATCTCTTTTTATTTATTATTCCTGACACGTGCCTCTCTGTGACCTGACAAGCAATTTTGCCAATTACCGAGGTAATAATTACTTTATTTTGAGAACCTTCTATAAACTTATACTTCTTTTTACTTTTAACTTTACTCTTTTCCAAATTTCTTCAGCAAATCCTTCAAATCTCTGTAATTTCTTCTTCTAGAAAAGCTTCCATTTTCTTCATTCTCTACCATTATACTTTGATCTATTTCACCATGTATTTTCTACGTACACTAATTAACATCGACGACCTTTCTGCTATCGTCAACTAAGGCGATTCCATGGTGACCATGACTTCACCACTTCCAACAACTGCTAGCACTAACATTTGCATCGGTGGGGGGCCTTCCAAAAAGATTAAATCCAAAAAGGTCAACGTTGAGCCTCCCACTATGAACATGATCATTCCTAATAATGGTATTTCAACAAGGATCTTCAAATCCAAAACACTTCCTCGAATCCAAAGAATGATCGGGACAAGGCTGTTAGTGAGTACCTTCTTCTATGTGACTGGCTAATATTCCTATTGTGAATGAGGATTATGGGTAGAAAAATATTAAAGTGTTGGCCCCGTCAGATGTAGAGAGCGTAACCTTTGTAAACCATGGTATATTTTTATTCGTACATACCTTTTTACCTTGAGGCTTGGGCATGGGATTGATCTGGTCATCCTTGACTTTTGCCAAAAGTGCCGAGTCTGCTTATCTCAAGTTGGTTCGAAAATATGACATACGATAGCTTTTCTTCGATACCTGACCTCTCGGGAATAAGAAATCTCTCCCTTGCACACTTGAACTGTCTCTGTTCTCCCAATATCTTCCAAGGAGTCCTGTGATCAAACTAACCTAATGCGGTCATAATGCCATCACCATCAGCTTGGATGATGGAATGATTGTGGTTGGATGGAAACATTTGTTGCCGTTGCTCTCAAGACATCATACCCTCGTTGGGACCTTTAACTTGGAACTACACTTGTATGTTCTCTTAACTATATGTTTCGTTTCTTTATTGTTTTAGAAGAAGTTTTCACCCTCTATAAGTTTTTTTCTCTTCTTCTTCTTTTTATTTTCCACCGGGTCCCCCTAGTAGTTGAAAACCGACCCCGGTGGGTTCAAAATTTTTTAGACACTTTTATGCTGGAACTCCATACATGGAAAGAAATTTTAATTAAAAAAATTTAAAAAGAAAGAATCATGATGAGAACACCTTCATTCAACCTCCTCGTTAGCATGAATCTTCTTTTGCAAGAGACTTGTGAATAATTTTGTTTTTCATTTTCATGCCTTCCTAAGGCGTCGTATGTTTGCCCGATCGTTGAGATTTTATTTGACCTGAAGATGGCTCAACAATAGCTACCTACTAGGTCCCCAGTAGTTGAAGACCTACCCCGATGGGTTCAAAATTTTTTGAACACTTTCATACTGGAACTCCTTACATGGAAATAAATTTCAATAAAGAAAAATTGAAAATGCAAGAATCATGGATAGAATACCTTAATTCAACCTCCTCGTTAGTGTGCACCTTATTTTGCTATAGACTCATGATCTTTCTATTTTTTAAATTCTAGGCCTTCCCAAGGGGTCGTCTGTTTGCCTGGTTGTTGCAATTTGATTCGACTAGAAGGTGGCTCAACAACAACTTCAACAAGTCCTTGACAGAAAAAGGCTCATGAAGAATAATCTACTTTCGATGGAGCTGCATCATCCGTTAGTCCTCGGCCCAGGAGAAGAAGGCTAGAAGAAAACTTTCTTCAAAAGTTGGGGAGGAAACACAACCTCCGGTCTTAGAGGCAATCCCTGCAGGGCCGTTACAATTATCCTTGATGAAGAAGAAACCGAAGATGATTTTGAAACCATTTCTCTTTAAAGAAAAAATGAAATAGTCCATCCGGAGGAGACAAAGAGACTCCTTCAAGAGTTTGATTTAGCTGAAATTGCTGACTTTCCCTTCTAGGTTCCGGTTGCTTCTACCGGCCAAAGGGGCGATACTTTAAGTCCTTTCCCAAATTTTGCTCCAACATCAATATAGTCAACTGTGGGAAAGGTATTCGTCCCCCCTCCCGATCCTCAGATCACGGGAACATGGAGAGCATTTTCTCGGCCCTAAATCGGAGCATAGTTGTAATTGTATTGTTACTATTATGGTTCTAAGCTAATGCCACATTCTTTATAAATCAGTTGAGGTATCCAATTATCGAATCCCTGGATACCGACAAGGATTGGAAGAAAATGGACATGCTTTCCACTGAGTGTGTGATGACCCAAAATGGTCATCACTTATTTTAGATATAAATTCAGTGTTCTGAGGCCTTAAAAACCTCTTTCTTCATCACCTCAATTTGCGTGCGCAGTCCAGACGCATAGCCGAAAAGCCGTTATGTAAATATATTAAAAATGATAAAATTTGCCTTTAAATGAATTTAAATTATGGCCAATATTTTAGGTAAACGGACCCAAACTCATGATTTGACGGTCCTAAAAAGTCCGTAGGAAAATATGGGACTTGAGCGTATACCCGGAATTGAATTCCGAGGTCCCAAGCCCGAGTAATAAATTTTTAAAGAAAATTATTTTCTGGAATTATGTGAGTTTTTAGAAATGAAAAATATTTGAAAATTATTGGTATCGTGCCCGTATTTTGGTTCCGGAGCCCGGTGTAGGTCTTACATGTGGTTTAAGTCAAGTGTGTGAAATTTGGTAAGATAGGGGGGTCGTTTAATGTGATTCAGACCCGTAGTTGTAAAAATTGGTACATTGAAAGTTTTGATGTTTTTCTTAGATTTCTATGCTAAATTCATTGTTAAAGATGTTATTTTGGAGATTTGATCACACGGAGAAGTTCATATGATATTTTTGAGTTAGTATGCATGTTTGGTTTGGAGCCCCGAGGGCTGGGGTGAGTTTCAGATAGGTTTAAAACGGTTTTAAACTCAAAAAAAGTTGCAGGTTTTCAGTTTCTGGTGTTCTAGAACTTTGTTCTTCGCATTTGCGAAAGGACTCTCGTGAACGCGGAGGGTAAGTCAGGCTTAAGGAATTTTCCTTCTATGCTAACGTGATAAGCAGGTCACGAACGCGAAGCTTTGGGGGGTGGTGCCCTTCGCGAATGCGGACCTATTATGGCAAACACGAAGGTCTTTGGGCCTGGGAAGGGGGAAGGGGATTTTGTTCTACGTGAACGCGGCCATTGGCCCGTGAACGCGAAGGCTCGAGGAGTCAAAGCTCCGCGAACGCGAGCCACTATACGCGAACGTGAAGGATAATTGGCCTGACCTTTCACTAACGCGACAGGCACATTGCGAACGCGATGAAGGCCTGCCCCTTTGATTTCCCATTGCATTTCATCAATTTTTCATCTTAAAATATAGGGGTTTTATGGTAGAAATTAGGAATTTAGGTAGAATTAGGGCTTTTTGATTAATTGGGGTTTAGACCTCGTTTTGGGGTCGGATTTTGAAACTAATTGCATATTCGAGATGATGGGTGAACGGGTGATCGAGTTTTGGTTCGAACCTCGAGTTTTGACCAAGCGGGCCTGGGGTCAATTTTGGACTTTTTGGGAAAAATGGTAGAAAATCTATACTTAAGCATTGGGTATGAATTCTTTAGCATTTATTGATGTTGTTAAATAAATTTGGACTAGATACGAGTTATTTGGAGGTGAATTGTAAAGGAAAATCGGTGTTTGAGGCTTGAGTTGGCCGTGGAAGTTCGAGGTAAGTGTTTGGTCTAACCTTAGCTTGAGGGATTAGGAGTTGTGTCCTATTTTCTACGTGTTACTTGTTGAGTACAACGTATAGGCATGGTGACGAGTATCTATACGTTGGTGTCAAGCATGACCATGACTCTTAAATTGAAATTATTGTGTTGTTGATAAATACTACGAATGCCTAAGTTGTTGATTCTCTATAATGAGCAAGGATTATGATTATTCTTGTGGAAATTACTTATGATTGAGTATTGGCGCTAGTTGAGGAAGTCAGATGTTGGAATAAGTCTGGTTATAGCTGATTTTCCCTTGCCGGGATGTATTTACTTAAAAATATCGATTCTCTTGCCGGGATAGTGTTGTTTCTTTATTGATCGCTTACCGGGACTCTCTGTGTGATTGGTGTTGAAGTGTTTATGTGGATCATGTTGCACACCGCAACAATATTATATTTGGATCGGGTTGCACGCCACAACAACTTTATGTTTGGATCGGGTTGCACGCCGCAACAATAATATCAGATCGGGTTACACGCTGCAACAATAATATAAATGGATCAGGTTGCACGCTGCAACAGTGATAAATGATATGGATCGGGTTGCACGCCGCAATAGTGTTTTTATTATATTGGATCGGGTTGCACGCCGCAATAATAGATAATAAAAGTACTTGTTGATTGGTTACGAGTTCCTGATTCTGTTGCTGTGAGTTTTAAATTGTTCTTTCTATTTTTCTCGTAAATTACTGTTGGTAAATGATACTCCCCTGCAACACGATCCCCCTCCCATCCTTATTTTTTATTTCTATTTATTTTCCGCTATATATTATATAACTACACAGGTTTATTTAGTAGTCTGGTCCTAGTCTCGTCACTAGTTCACCAGGGTTAGGCTAGACACTTACCTACACATAGGGTTGGTTGTGCTGATACTGCACTCTGCACTGTGTGTTGATCCCGGGGCAGCAACATTCAGACCTTAACTTGGGTGGCTACCTTTAGTCTAGTCGGAGATTCCGAGGTAGTCCTGCAGGCGTTCGCATGCCCTGACGTCTCCCTTTATCCCTTTATCCTGTTTCATTTACATATTTCACAAACAATGTGTTATTCATATTTCAGACCTTGTTTGTAGTAAATTCTAGACTGTCTGTGAAGCGTGACACCAGTTTTGGGTAGATGCTGCTTAAGATGTTGTATTGGATATTTATTCAACTGCTTTACCGTTTCTTCCGCTTGTTTAAAATTCCCTTATTTATAATTTGTTATTTTCAAATTGTTAAAATATTAAAAATAGGAAAAGATAATTGGTTCAAACAGTTGGATTGCCTAGATTTCATTAGTAGGCATCATCATGACTCCCGAGGCTGGGAAATTCGGGTCATGACAAGTTGGTATCAGAGGTCTAGGTTACATAGGTCTCACAATTCACGGAAAAACTTAGTAGAGTCTGAGAGATCGGTACAGAGACGTCTGTATTTATCCCCAGAGGCTACAAAGTTAGGAAAAAACTTCATATCTATTCATTCCTTATCGTGCGATATTGATTCAGCTCGAAGTATATAACTTATATCCCTTTACATCCACTCGTGTGTAATATTACGCTCTCGGTGTCCGCTATGCGCCAGTGGTTCATGATGCTATAGACAGGCTACGAGGGAGTCAGGGATGCTCAGACATTTTCTCAACGTGTTGTCAAGACTGGACATACAGAGGTATTGAGAGACTATTCAGCTGTTTATATGGAGGCGCAGTGGAAGCGTGGTGGGTGTCGATTGAGGATAGTTGGTGGTATTGGAGTACCTTGTGAGTTGTGTTGTAAAAGCTGGGAAGGTAAGCTCTGCGGATCATCAGACATTATTTTCTATGGCTTCGTGCCAAGTGGAGGAGTCGATAAGTGGCATTCAGATTGCATAGTTAGACTTGCATCAGCTTTGGCCCGAGGTATATGTATGTGTGGTGTTGGTAGGTTCCTAGAATTTGTATATGACTAAGGTTCAAGATCTTGCATGGGACGATGCTGAGACTTTGACTAGGACTATTGCATATCGAGTATCCAAAGAAATGGGTCAGCTCTGTGGTGTTGGGTCAGCATAGCGATGAAGTGATTGGTAATTTGAATAGGAATTCTCTATTGGTATTTGTGGGAGCACTCTTGGATTGAATAGTTTGTGTGACCCATTTGAGTTGGGGAGGTGCAGTCCTGATGGCTTATTTGCGTGCGGGCGGATATTGGAGGGTTCTCGATTGTTTGACTACGACTTAAGTTGGGTGTCTACTATGGTCATAAGGAATATGTGGTACATTGTGGCCTTCTCCTGAATATGCATTAGAAAATAATGGGGTGTTGACATTTTTGGCCATCACATGTGAAAAGTGTGCGTTTTGGAAGGGACCTTGAGGTCTGGTTTGAAGGTGCGTGGCTAGTAGCATAGTGATTACTGGGTTTGAGGCCTTCGAGGTTCACATTTTGTTACGCGGCCAGAAACCCTATACGAGTGCTTCAGCAAAATGATAAGGTGTAAGTGTTATATCAGCCATTTGGTTTAGCGTAGTGGAGTTTGAGTATGGAAGTTTTGGTATTCCTGAGGTTTTGGGCTACATGCCCTCATATGTGGACCATTTCCAACTGGTGGATTGTGAAGAAATGTTAAGGATGAGGTAATTAATAGCATGCATGATTGATAGGTCGCTGTGGATCTTTTCTTTTAGAAAGGATATTTACCTATTTGGAAATAATCAGGATTTGGATTTGGGGGCTATTTGAAAGCTCAATGAGAGTATGTATCTTGTATCAGATCAAGTTTGAGAGCCTCTGTGAGATTGTCATTATGATTATGTTATCGGGCAGAATGGATATTTTTTTGGTGCCCCTAGCCTATGTTATGTGCTACTCTTTTATGCTATGTTAGGCGGTGAGGTTTTATGATTATTCCCTACGCATGTTGTAATTCTATTCAGTCCTTATGGCGATGTGGGAAAGATAGCCCTCGTGATGTTGATTTGTTCATTAGACCTTAGTTGTGCTTGTTTCTTTCATCTTCTAGCACTCTCAATTATTTTCCCACAGTTTTATTTGCGCACTCTGTAGTACTTGATATCATTATTCATATGTTCAGTGGGCCCAAGCATTTTGGATTGATGAGTATTTGGGAGCAGGCTGCATGCCGCAACGAATGTTATGTGGGATACCCTTTCCTTGTGTTATTTGGTGTTGTGTCTTCCCTCTGTGGGGCGAGTTGATGAAAAACCTATAATTTTGTTGTCACACATGTTGTACTTGTTAGATAATTCTTCTACTTTGTTTTCCTTTATTTGTGCTGCATAATTGAGTTATTGTTGATTTGGTGTACGAATTGTGTAGTGTAAGGATTTGTGTGGTCCCATGATGAGTTGTTAGATAGATTGCTTGTATTGGCTGGGATGAGGTTCTTAGACCCGAGTTTAGTGCTATGGTATTGGGGGGAGTGTTTGGAAGCGAAAGGGTATTTCTGCTAATATTTGGGTAATGGCCCTTGGCGGGCGGGAATGCTTCGTGACTTATTGACTTCATGGGCGGCTATGAGTTTCCACATATCTCTTTATCACGGGTAGTGTTGTGGAAGTCCGGAACAAGGTTGTATTCAATGTGAAGTATGCTGCCGGCATCCAATATGTTATTTGAGCAACATCTGAGAGTGGTTTTTTAGACTCTGAGAGATAGTCAATTGTATGTTAAGTTTTCGAAGTGTGAATTCTGGTTGAGTTCAGTTGTTTTCTTGGGTCATATGGTTTCAGCAGACTGTATTCGGGTGGATCCAAAGAAGGTAGAGGCAATCACTTACTGGCCTCGACCCACATCAGCTACAGAGATCCGGAGTTTCTTGGGTTTGGCAGGCTATTATCCATTTATGGAGGTGTTTCCATCTATAGTAGCCTCGATGACCAGGTTGACCCAAAAGGGTGCCCAGGTGGTCGGACGAATATGGGGGGAGCTTCTAGAAGCTCAAGACAACTTTGACTATGGTGCCAATGTTAGTTTTTCCCACAAGTTCAGGGCCATATATAGTCTATTGTGATTCATCTCGTGTTGGGATTGGTGCAGTGTTGATGCAGGATGGCAAGGTCATTTCCTATGTTTCACGACAATTAAAGATTCACGAGAAGAACTATCCAGTCCATGAATTGGAGTTAGCAGCCATTGTTCACACGCTGAATATTTGGAGGAATTATCTGTGTGGCGTGGCATGTGAGGTGTTCACGAATCACAAGAGCTTGCAATACTTGTTCAAGCAGAAGGAGCTAAACTTGCGGCAGATGAGGTGATTGGAGCTATTAAAAGACTATGAAGTCACCATCTTACATCACCTGAGAAAGGCCAATGTGGTGGCCGATGCTTTGAGTAGGAAGTCAGCCAGTATGAGCAGTTTCGCTTATATTCCGGTCGGTGAGAGACCACTTGCTTTGGATGTTCAGGATTTGGCCACTTAGTTCGTGAGGTTGGATGTTTCTGAGCCCAGCCATGTGTTAGCTTGCACAATCGCTCGTTCTTCTTTATTGGAGCGTATCCGAGATTGGCAGTATAATGATCCCCATTTGTGTGTCCTTAGAGGCACAGTGCAGCACGGAGGTACCAAGCAGGTTACATTAGGAGATGATAGAGTTTTGAGGATGCAGTGTCGTATTTGTGTGCCTAATGTGGATGGGCTTCGGGAGTTGATTCTAGAAGAGGCCCGTAGTTCCCGGTATTCTATCCATCTGGGCGCCACCAAGATGTATCAGGATTTGTGGCATCATTATTGGTAGAGGAGAATGAAGAAAGACATTGTTGCATATGTGGCTCGGTGTTTGAATTGTCAGTAGGTTAAGTATGAGCATCAGAGACCTGGTGGTCTATTTTAGAAAATTGAGATTCCTGAGTGGAAGTGGGAGCGTATCACTATGGACTTTGTTGTTGGACTCCCGTAGACCCAGAGGAAGTTCGATGCAGTGTGGGTTATTGTTGATAGGCTGACCAAGTCAACACATTTCATTCCTGTGGCAGTCCCCTATTCTTCTGAGAGGTTAGTTGAGATCTATATTCAAGAGATTGTTCGTCTTCATAGTGTGCCCGTGTCTATTATTTTGGATCGAGGTACGCAGTTTACCTCACATTTCCGGCGAGCAGTTCAGCGAGAGTTGGTAAAACAGGTTTAGTTGAGTGCAACATTTCTTCCTCATACAGACGGGTAGTCCGAGCGGACCATTCAGAATTTGGAGGATATGCTCCTTGCTTGTGTCATTGACTTTGGAGGCTCGTGGGATTAGTTTTTGCCTTCAGCGGAGTTTGCCTACAACAACAGCTACCAGTCGAGTATTCAGATGGCTCCTTACGAGGCTTTGTATGGTAGGCAGTGTCGGTCGCCAGTTAGATGGTTTGAGCCAGGAGATGCTAGGTTGTTGGGTACATATCTAGTACAGGATACCTTGGACAAGGTTAGGATCATTCAGGATAGACTTCGCATAGCTCAGTCCAGGCAAAAGAGTTATGCTGACCGTAAGGTTCGTGATTTGGCATTCATGGTTGGTGAGCGGGTATTGCTTCAGGTGTCGCCTATGAAGGGCGTGATGAGAATTGGGAAGAGGGGCAAGCTTATCCCTAGGTTCATTGGCCCATTTGAGATTCTTGATCGAGTGGAGGAGGTGGCCTACAGACTTGCATTGCCACCGAGCTTATCAGCCGTGCATCCAATGTTTCATGTGCCCATGCTTCGGAAGTATCACGACGATCCATCCCACGTGTTAGATTTTAGCACTGTCCAGTTGGACAAGGATTTGTCCTATGAAGAAGAGCCGATAGCTATTATAGACCGGCAGGTTCGTTAGTTGAGATCGAAGAATTTTCCCATATGTTCGTGTTCAGTGGAGAGGTCAGCCTGTTGAGGCATCGACCTGGGAGTCCGAGTCCGATATGCGGAGCCATTATCCACCTTTTCTCCGACTCAAGTACTTCCTTCTTATATCCGTTTGAGGACGAACGATTGTTTTAGAGGTGGAGGATGTGATGACCCAAAAGGATAAATTCAGTGTTTTGAGGCCTTAAAAACCTTTTTCTACATCACCTTGATTTGCATGCGCAGTCCGGGCGCGTAGCTGGAAAGCCGTTATGTGAAAATCTATGAAAAATGATAAATTTTTCCGTTAAATGAACTTAAGTTGACTTTGGTCAATATTTTGGTAAACAAACCCGGACCCGTGATTTGAAGGTCCTAGAAAGTCCGTAGAAAAATATGGGACTTGGACGTATGCCCAGAATTGAATTCCGAGGTCCCAAACCCGAGTAATATATTTTTTAAAGAAAATTGTTTTCTGGAAATATGTGAGTTTTTAAAAATGAAAAATGTTTGGACGTTATTGGTATCGTGCTCGTATTTTAGTTCAGGAGCCCGGTATAGGTCTTATATATGGTTTAAGTCGATCCTATGAAATTTGATAAGAAACGGGGGTCGTTTGATGTGATTTGGAGCCATAGTTGTAAAAATTGATACTTTGAATGTTTTGAGGTTTTTCTTAGATTTCTATGCTAAATTCATTGTTAAAGATTTTATTTTGGCGATTTGATTGTACGGATAAGTTCATCTGATGTGTTTGAGTTAGTATGCATGTTTGGTGAGTTTTGGATAGGTTTCGGAAGGTTTTAAACTCAGAAAAAGTTGCAGGTTTTCAGTTTTTGGTGTTCTGGAACTTTGTTCTTCGCATTCGCGAAAGGACTCTCGTGGACGCGGAGGGTAAGTCAAGCTGAAGGAATTTTCCTTCTACGCGAACGCGATAAGAAGGTCATGAACGCGAAGCATTGGGGGGTGCTACCCTTCGCGAACGCGGACCTATTATCGCGAACGCTAAGGTCTTTCGTCCTGGGCAGGGAGACGGGGATTTTGTTCTACGTGAACGCGACCACTGGCCCATGAACACGAAGGCTCGAGGAGTCAAATCTCCGCGAATGCGAGCCACTATACGCGAACGCGAAGGCTAATTGGCTTGAACCTTCGCGAACGCGACAAGCACATCGTAAACACAATGAAGGCCTGTCCAGTAATTTTAAAACAGAAGAAAAAACGGGCAGAACCTATTTACTTCATATTTTCGAAATTTGGGAGCGTTGAGGCGTTTTTCAAAAACAATTTCTTCCCCAAAACATTGGTATATGATTCTAAACCTTTCTCTTTCGATTTCACATTGCATTTCATCAATTTTCAACTCAAATCTAGGGTTTTTATGGTAGAAATTAGGAATTTGGGTAAAGTTAGGCCTTTTGATTAATTGGTATTTAGACCTCGTTTTGGGGTCAAATTTCGAAACTAATTGCATATTCGGGCTCATGGGTGAATGGGTGATCGGGTTTTGATCCGAACCTCGAGTTTTGACCAAGCGGGCCCGGGGTCAATTTTCGACTTTTTGGGGAAAATGATAGAAAACTTATAATTAAGCATTGAGTATGAATTCTTTAGCATTTATTGATGTTGTTAAATCAATTTGGACTAGATACGAGTTATTTGGTGGCGAATTCTAAAGGAAAAGCGGTGTTTGAGGCTTGAGTTAGCCGTGGAAGTTCGAGGTAAGTGTTTGGTATAACCTTAGCTTGAGGGATTAGGAGTTGTATCCTATTTTCTATGTGTTACTTTTTGAGTACAACGTATAGGCGTGGTCACGAGTATCTATACATTGGTGTCAAGCATGACCGTGAGTCTTAAATTGAAATTATTGTGTTCTTAATTAATACTACGAATGCCTAAGTTGTTGATTCTCTGTGTTGGGAAAGGATTATGATTATTCTCGAGGAAATTACTTATGATTAAGTATTGGTGCTAGTTGAGGAAGTCAGATGTTGGAATAAGTTTGGTTATAGCTGATTTTCCCTTGCCGGGACGTATTTACTTAAAAATGTCGATTCCCTTGCCGGGATAGTGTTGTTTCTTTATTGATCCCACTCTCTGTGTGATTGGTGTTTAAGTGTTTATGTGGATCGGGTTTCACGCCGTAACAATATTATATTTGGATCAGGTTGCACGCCGCAACAACTTTATGTTTGGATCGGATTGCACGCCGTAACAGTGATAAATGATATGGATCAGGTTGCACACCGCAACACTGTTTTTATTATATTAGATCGGATTACACGCTGCAACAATAGACAATAAAAGGTCTTGTTGATTGGTTACGAGTTCCCGATTCTGTTGCTGTGAGTTTTAAATTGTTCTTTATGTTTTTCTCGTAAATTACTGTTGGTAAATGATACTCCCCCGCAGCACGATCCCCCTCCTATCCTTACTTGTTTATTTCTATTTATTTTCCGTTGTATATTATATAACTGCATAGGTTTATTTGGTAGTATGTTCCTAGCCTTGTCACTACTTCACCGTGGTTAGGCTAGACACTTACCAGCACATGGGGTTGGTTGTGCTGATACTGCACTATGCACTGTGTGCAGATCCCGGGGCAGCATCATTCGAACCTTAACTTGGGTGGCTGCCTTTATTCTAGTCGGAGATTCCGAGGTAGTCTTGCAGGCATCCGTAGGCCTTGACGTCTCCCTCTATTCCTTTATCCCGTTTCATTTACATATTTCAGAAACAGTGTGTTATTCATCTTTCAGACCTTGTTTGTAGTAAATTCTAGACTATCTGTGAAATGTGACACTAGTTCTGGGTAGATGTTGCTTAAGATGTTGTATTGGATATTTATTCAACTGCTTTACCGTTTCTTCCGCTTGTTTAAAATTCCATTGTTTATAATTTGTTATTTTCAAATTGTTAAAGTATTAAAAATAGGAAAAGATAATTGGTTCAAACAGTTGGCTTGCCTAGCTTTCAATTAGTAGGTGACATCACGACTCCCGAGGGTGGAAAATTCGTGTCGTGACAGAGTGCCTTACAACAACATGTATCTGTCATGACCCAAAATTCCAACCCGTCATGATGCCGCCTAACACACTTGGTATGAAAGCCAACAATCATATAAAAACTAAACATTTGACTAAAGTAGGTTTTAATTAGCGGTGGGCATAGTTTGGGCAAACCCAAAATCTAAATTTCATGGATTTTTTGTTTGAATTTTCGGATTACGGATTAGATTTTGGATTTAATTTTAAAATTTTTGAATTTCGGACTGGATATTGGATTTGGTACTTCGAATATTTGGATATCTGAAAATCCAAAATTCATATACTTTATATTTATTTCATTATCTATATGTCAATAGTAATAAGTTTAATACCCTACCCATTAGATATTATCTTATATATTCAATATTAATTACTAAGTTACTGTGAGAATACTTTCTATTTGGACATGATTTTACTATTTATACTTCGTATCTGCAGTATTAATGTCTCTATTGTGTTTTTTTATTTTTTAAATATTTCATTACTTTTGTACTTCATTTGGATGATTGAGCTGAGAATGGGGAACTTTTTCAGGCAATTTAACATGAGTAATTCATTTGGATATTTATTTTTATAAATAGAAGAAAAATGTTAACTTATAATCTCAAAACCGAAAATCCAAAATATCTAGATCGATAAATCCGAAACCGAACTTAAAAAATTCAATCCAATCCGAACTTATTTGGATTGGATTTTGATTGTCATTTCGTCAATTTGAAAACTGAAAATCCAAACCGAAATTTCATATGTAATCCCAATTGCCCGAACGCCCACCCCTAGTTTTAATAAAACTCAACAATAATATATCTCATAAATTAACTGATACTCTACTAAAACCATCCTAGAACATGGTCTAAACGAGTACGTGAGCACTACAACAACTCAACATAAAATGAACTCTAGTAAAACCATCTCAATAGTAGGACAATACTGAAGAAAATAAAAGGAAGGAGAATCAAGGTATGCAGGTGTCATAACAGCTACCTCAAAGTCTTCGAGCAGGTACTAAAACCAATCTAGTCATCACCGCATCCAGATGTACCTGAAACTGCACACAAAATGTAGAGTGTAGTATGAGTACAATCGACCCAATATACTCAATGCATATCATAACTATCCTCGATGACGTAAAAGAAGCACGAATTGTAGATGATTCTAGCTATAACCTGTACATATTCAGATTTTTAACAAGTACAGAATAATAATGAAATCAAGTCATAAAGCACAAGAAGAAGCATATGTGTGTGTATGTGTACAGTTTCTCAAATACTCTATTCAGTCAATGTTTAGCATATAGAGATTATATGCTTTTAAATCAGGTAAATACTCATGAAAATTGCAAGTAAAGATAAAATGCAAAATCCCAACAAACACTGGTCAGATTTCCTCAACCTTTTCAATTCTATGCCAAACTACTGATCAAATTTCGATAATATCCACGTGTACACCATCAAGAGAGAAACATGAAAGGGTGAATCTAGGGGGTGGATCCATATCTACACGCAAGCACGAAGCCCGGAATGGTCACATGCTTAATATCATAATCCGCTCGATGTGGTCACAGGCATAACAACACAATCTAGCCAGCGTGATCACATACCCGCAGTCCAATCATATTACACAGGAGATAATAAAAAAGAATACATGTATGTGATGAATGAATAACAAATCTCATGCTCCTAGACTATTATAAATGACATGCTAAAGTGTAGGCATGTGCAAAGTTTACTATCATAGCTCAATTTGAAAATTTCATCATAGAATAGCATTTATCAAGTTCATTCAGGGATTAAACCTCTATGAAGCCTCAAATAGGTCACAACAATGTTACAAATATAAGAAAAATCATAAAACTTAACAGTCAATTCTAGGATTATCATAGCCTAAGAACAACCCGAACATGGATAAATACACTGGAGTTAGCACATGAGCTCAAACCCCACGCATGTGCGCATCCATAATACGTAGCTATCACAAATAATTCAGGCAACAAGTGCCTCAACCAAGTTTAGATAAAATACTTACCTTAAGCAGGCCAAATTACTCCTCTAATCCTTCTCGTGCGAATCAACTCCGAAAGGCTTGAATCTAGCCAAAATAATGTAATACTATCAACAAAAGCTATAGGAATTGATTCCAAATGATAAAGCTAATATCTTTGACCAAAATAAAAAAGTCAACCCCCGGTCTACACCTTGGAACCCGACAAAATTTAAAAATTCCGAACATCTATTAAATACGAGTCCAACCATTAAAAATTATCCAATTTTGACCTCAAATCGACCGCCAAACCTCCATTTTCATTGTCGCAAAGTTTCCACAAAATCCCCCATTTCTTCAATTAATTCACTAATTAAATGCTAAAATAAAGATGGAATCATGATACAATAATAGCAAATCTGAGTCAAAAGCACTTACCCCGGTCCAAGACGTGATATCCCCTCCAAAATCGCCCAAAACCGAGCACTATAACTTAAAATGTGAATTAATACTCTTACCCTCGATTTGGGATTTTAAAACCTGATGCCCAGTGATTAAACATCGCGATTGTTGAATTGCCTTCGTGATCGCGAAGAACAAAATCTTCAGTTGCAAAACCTTCTACACGAACACGCTCATCGGATCGCGAACATGGTGACTATTCACCCAAACCTATGCGATCACGGACAGCCTCATGCGATCGCAATGAACAACCGGATGAAAATCCCAAGCCTCTCCTCTCTTATTCACGAACACGTTCATTCACCCGCATTCGCGGTGTACAAAAGCTCAGAACTTTGCGATCGCGTCCAGAACCTTGCGAATTCCTAGAAAAAATGCCCAGCTTCTAGAAATAACTCTTCGCGATCGCGTCCCTCTTCACGCGATCGCAAAAGAGGAAACCAAATACCAGAAAAATCAGAAACTCCTCCAAGTCAAAAATGAGTAGGAACTTCATCTGAATCATACCCGAGGCTCCCGGGACCCCATATAAACATACCAACGAGTTCTAAAATACGATACAGACTTAGTTTTGAAGCCTCAAATCACACCAAACAACATCAAAATCATGAATCGCACCACAATTCAAGTCTAATGAACTAATGAACTTTCAAATTCTAAAACTAATGCCAAATCATACCAAACCAACTCCAATTGACTTTAAATTTTGCACACAAGCAATAAATAATACAATATACCTACTCTAACTCCCAGAACCAAAATTCGAGTATGGTATCAATAAAATCAACTCTCGGTCAATCTTCTTGTCACGACCCTAGTTCGCCCTCCGTGAACATGTCGTGATGGCACCAAGTTCCTATAACTAGGTAATCCTAACAATGCAGAACAACTACGTAACTTGCATAATAAATTATTTAAAAATGAACAATTAAAAGAAAACTGTATAAAAGATGCCGCTCGACATATATTACTCAATAATGCGGAAGTCTACAACATCACCCCAAAACCCGAAAACTCACGGGAACACAGGCTAGCAGAAACTAAATACATAGCTCTAACTCCAGAATATCTAAAACGAACAGTACGAAAAAGGAGAAAACTAACTGCTAAAGCTAGAATAAGAAAGAGACTCCAGGTCTGCGGACGCGGCAGATGTACCTCGAAATCTCTGCTAGATCTCTCCTCCTCGAGAATGATACGCCTGGGCAGAGCTACCTGGATCTGCACATGAAAAACAAGCACATAAAGGGAATGAGTACACCACAGCGGTACTTAGTAAGTGCCAAGCGTAACTTCGGTTGGGTAGTGATGAGGAAGGTCAGGGCTCTACTGAGATAAGCATAATATATGATAAGATAAGGAAAAACAGTATAGATAAAGTCTACAGTGAGAATCTAAACAGGATAAATAAGGGAAGTAGTAATAGGAAATAGAAACAAAACAATATAAGGAATACAACTCACAACAGGAAATAATAGCCGGGGATCTCTTGGTATTCCGAGGATCTCTTGGTATCCTCAAAATATACACGAGGGATCTCTTGGTATCCTCAAAACTTACATTTACATGTTTCAGGGATCTCTTGGTATCCCGCACCTCAGTCCAGAACATAGCAAGTACAGGGGGATCTCCCGGGATGCCGTCCCGTAGTCCCAATTTAAAACACACAATAACAGCCCAAACATTAGGATAAATGCTAACTCAGAACAAGTGATAGAAAATCCTAGCCTAACATGCTTCATGTAGTACAACCAAGACAGTTTAATCACTTAAGCAAATAAGTCAAATAAACATGCTTCTCTAAACTAGCATAGGATAACTCGCAATTCAAAATAGATAGATAAGCAAGAAAAACTCAATTTAAATACTCCAAGTAAAAACGGATTTCCAACAATTAGCTCAAGTACGCGCTTGTCACCTCACGTACAAGGCATTCAATTACCAAATATCATATCCTAAGGGAAAGGTCCCCCACACAAGGTTAGACAAGCCACTTACCTCGAACCGGTACGAAATCAACTAGAAACCATGCTCTTGCCACGAGTATTCGACTCCAAATGGTCCAAATCTATTCAATCCAATTAAATATCATAAATAACATTTCAAGCAACTTATTCTACTAATTAGTTTAAAGCTAAGATGCAAATTTAGGTAAAATGACCAAAATACCCTTCAAGCCAATGTCTCAGAACCGAATAATTTTCACATTTTCAGAATCCTTGTACTCTCACGAGTCTAACCATATAAAAATATCCCCAATCGGAGGTCAAACACCCACTCAAAACTCAATAGTTTGGTTTAAGAGGTTTTCCCTATTTTCATTCAAAAATCCGAAATTAAGGATGAATTTGTGATTAGATTAGTGTGTTTTAAGCATAAGAGAGTAGAGAATCGTTACCCTAAAAAACCCCTCAAAATTGCTCCCAAATCCGAGCTCCCAAGCTTGTATTTTGATAAAAATGGCTAACCCTCATTTTTGAAATGCTAAATACTGTCTAGACATTTAATGCATCGCGAACGCGGAGGTTTTGAAAAATGCCAAAATTTCCCTTCACGATGGGTAAAATGCGAAAGCGAAGTTCTGGGGACATGAAGCTCCACGAACGCGATGCCAGTAATGCGAATGTGATGAAGAAAAATGTTGAAGTTCAGGAGCTGCTCTATGCGAACGTAAAGCAGCGTACGCAAACGCAATTGGAAAAAAGGTGAGGCTTCGCGAACGTGGGAGGGGTATGAGAATACTTATAAGGAACTGGCCCCCTCTAGGATTACACTGCACGAACGCGCAAGAGGGGTCGCGAACGCGAATAAGAAAATGCCTGCAACAAACCTAGGCAAAATCTGCAATATTTTCCAACTCAAATGCCTTGTTGAGCATCCGAAACACACCCGAGGCCCCGGGACCTCAACCAAACTTACGTACATATCCCGTAACATCATTCAAACTTGTACCAATACTTAAACCACCTAAAACAACATCGGAAACTCGAATTAATCAATGATTTGAGCCTAAGAACTTCAAATTTCATCAAAACACGCTTTCGATCAAAAACTAAACCAAAACATGTTCGAATGACCTGAAATTTCGCACACACATCCCAAATGACAAGACGGAGCTAGTACAACTTCCAGAATTCCAGTCCGACCCTCGGATCAAAACTCACTATCGGACCAGAAACTTCAAAAATTCAAACTTCGGCATTTCAAGCCTAAATGAGCCACGGACTTCCAAAATACATTCCGAACACGCTCCCAACCCCGAAATCACCTAACGGAACTAAAGGAACCATCAGACTTCCATTCAAGGTCATCTTCACACTGTTCCGACTGCGGACCACTTTTCAACACTTAAGCTCTCATTTAGGGACTAAGTGTCCCAAAGTTCTCCAAAACCCAACACCGAACGTCCCATCAAACCAAAATAGTAGAAATGAAATTAGGGGAAGCAGTTAATAGGGGATCGAGGCGTAAATTCTTAAGATGACCGGCCAGGTTGTCACATCCTTCTATACTTAAACATTCGTTCGTCCTCGAACGAGCATAGAGAACATACCTGAAGTAGTGAAAAGATGAGGATAATTGCTGCACATATCCTGCTCGATCTCCCAGGTCGCTTCCTCGGCCGGCTAACCCCGCCACTGAACATTTACTGAAGCAATGTTCTTTGACCTCAACTTTCTGATCTGCCTGTCCAATATAGCCACTGGCTCCTCAACATAGGATAGATCCTTGTCCAACTGGACTGAACTGAAATCCAACACGTGCGACGGGTTACCGTGATATCTCTGGAGCATCGAAACATGAAGTACCAAATGAACCCCGGCCAAACTGGGAGGCAAGGAAAGCTCATAAGCAACCTCCCCAAATCTATTCAAGATCTCAAAAGGGCCAATAAACCTCGGACTCAACTTTCCTTTCTTCCCAAACCTCATAATGCCTTTCATAGGCGAATCCCGAAGAAGAAACCGCTCACCAACCATATACGAAACATCACGAACCTTCCTATTCGCGTATCTCTTCTGTCTGGACTGGGCTGTACAGAGTCTATCCTGAATCACCTTAACCTTCTCTAATGCTTCCTAAACCAACTCTGTGCCCAATAGCCTGGCCTCATCCGGCTCAAACCAACCCACCGGAGATCTAAACCTCCTACCATATAAAGCCTCATACGACGCTATCTGAATGCTGTACTGATAATTGTTTGTAAGCAAACTCCGCCAATGGAAATAACTGATCCCAAGACCCTCCAAACTCAATTACACACGCACATAGCATATCCTGAAGAATCTGAATAGTGCGCTCGGACTGTCCGTCCGTCTGGGGGTGAAATGTTGTGCTCAACTCCACCCGAGTACCTAGCTCCTGCTGCGCGGCTCTCTAGAACTGCGATGTAAACTGAGTACCTCTGTCTGAAATAATAGAAATTGGAATACCATGCAGACGGACGATCTCCCAGATATAAATCTCCACCAACCGCTCCGATGAATAAGTCGTACACACAGGAATGAAATGAGCGAACTTGGTTAGCCGATCCATAATGACCCAAATGGCATCAAACTTCTTCAAGGTCCGTGGGAGTCCCGATACAAAATCCATGGTGATACGCTCCCATTTCCACTCCGGAATCTCTATCTGCTGAAGCAACCCACCCAGTCGCTGGTGCTCATACTTCACATGTTGGTAGTTGAGGTATATAGACACATAACCAACTATATCTTTCTTCATCCGCCTCCACCAATAGTGTTGCCTCAAGTCCTGATACAACTTCGCGACACCCGGATGGATGGAGTATTTCGAACTATGGGCCTCTGCTAAAATCAACTCTCGAAGCTCATCAACATTGGGCACACAAATCCGGCCTTGCATTCTCAATACCCTGTCATCTCCGATGGTCACATCTCTGGCATCTCTACGCAGAACCTTGTCCTTAAGGACAAGCAAATGAGGCTCTTCATACTGCTGCTCCCTGATACGATCAAATAAGGAAGACCGGGAAACCATACAAGCTAGAACCTGATTGAGCTCCGAAAGATCCAATCTCACAAACTGGCTGGCTAAGGCCTGCACATCCATCGCCATAGGCCTCTCTGAAGCTGGTAAAAATGCCAAACTCCCCAAACTCTCCGCCCGGTGACTCAAGGCATCTGCCACCATATTGGCCTTGCCCGGGTGATACAGAATAGTAATATCATAATCCTTCAGCAACTCTAACCACCTCTCTGACACATATTTAGATCCTTTTGCTTGAACAAGTGTTGCAAGCTTCGATGGATAGTATAGATCTCACAAGGCACACCGTAAAAATAATGATGCCAGATCTTCAAGGCATGAACAATAGCAGCTAGCTCAAGGTCGTGGACATGGTAATTCTTCTCATGTATCTTTAACTGTCTGGATGCTTAGGCGTCATGCATCAACACCACTCCGAGGCCAACTCTCGAGGCATCACAAAAGATAGTATAAGACCCCAAATCGGTAGTCAACATCAAAATTGGGGCCATAGTCAAAGCTGTCTTAAGCTTCTGAAAGCTCGCCTCACACTCATCTGTCCACTGAAATGGGCCAACCTTCTGGGTCAATCTAGTCATAGGGGCCGCAATCGATGAAAATCCCTTCACAAAACGATGTTAGTAGCCCACCAAACTAAGGAAGCTACAAATCTCTGTAGCTTAGGACGGCCAGGGCCAACTCTGCACGACCTCTATCTTCCTCGGATCCACCCGAATGCCCTCACTCGAAACCACGTGGCCTAAGAATGTCACCGAACTCAAACAAAACTCACATTTTGAGAACTTTGAATATAACTTCTTCTCTCTCAGGGTATGAAGCACTGTCCTCAAGTGCTGCTCATGATCTTCCCGACTCCGGGAGTATACAAGAATATCATATGAAAACAATGACGAACGAGTCGAGATATGGCCTGAAACACTGTGCATCAAATATATAAAAGCTGCTGAAGCATTGGTCAGCCCAAATGACATAATAAGGAACTCGTAATGGCCATACTGAGTCCTGAAAGCAGTCTTCGGGATATCTGGCTCCCGAATCTTCAACTAAATGTAACATGAGCACAAATCAATCTTAGAAAACACATGTGCACCCTGAATCTGGTCAAACAGATCATCAATACGAGGCAAAGGATAACGGTTCTTCACTATAACCTTGTTCAACTGGCAATAATCAATACACATACGCATAGAACCATCCGTCTTCTTCACAAACAAGACAGGAGCACCCCACGGTGAAACACTGGGTTGAATAAAACCCTTATCAAGCAATTCCTACAACTGATCCTTCAACTCCTTTAACTCAGGAGGAGCCATACGATACGGATGAATAGAAATGGGTTGAGTGACCGGAAGTAGATCAATGCCAAAATCAATGTCTCTATCAGGTGGCATGCCTGGAAGATCAACTGGAAACACATAGGGATAATCTCGTACCACTGGAACTGAATCAACATAAGGGGTATCAACACTGACATCTCTCACATAAGCTAAATACGTGGCACACCCCTTCTCAACCATACACCGAGCTTTAAGAAAAGAGATAACTCTACTGGGAGTGTGATCTAAAGTACCACTCCACTCAATACGCGGAATACCTGGCATAACTAGCGTCACGATCTTGGCGTGACAATCAAGAATAGCAAAATGGGGCGACAACCAGTCCATGCCCAAAATAATGTCAAAATCAACCATGCCGAGTAACAATAAATCCGCTCTGGTCTCAAAACCACGAATAGTAACCAAACATGACCGATAAATGTGGTCCACAATAAGAGAATCCCCCATAGGAGTAGAAATATAAATGGGGGCACTCAAAGAATCCTGAGGCACACCCAAATGCGGAGCAAAGTAAGAAGACACATAAGAATAAGTAGAGCCCAGATCGAATAGAACCAATGCCTCTCTGTGACTGTCACGACCCTAGTTCACCAATTGTGAACACGTCATGACGGCACCTAGTCTTCGCGACCAGGTAAGCCTAACACATCGCGGAAGTAATAAAAATTGCTAAATTTATAATCAAAACTAAATAACAGGAATAATGTATACAGTTGCCACCTGGCACATACACTTTAATACCAAACACTGAAGTAACCTCCAAGACCTGGAAACCCACGGGCAACACAGGCTATGAGAAATCTAATACTGCTCTAATCACCGGAATAGTCTAGTACAAAGAAGGATCGAAATAACATCTAATAA
>MU752317.1:67747-120573 GCA_026770625.1 Nicotiana glauca | reverse complement strand
GTGTCCCAAAACACTCCGAATCCTAATACCGAATGTCCCGACAAACCAAAATAGCAGAAATGAACTTAGGGAAAGCAGTTAATGGGGAATCGGGGTGTAAATTCCAAAAACAACCAGCCGGGTGGTTACAGTGACAAACCAGTATAATACCTGTAATGACAGAGTCAGAGGAAACAACCTCAGTACGTGCAGGAATATCGTAATATCTGGCATGGCCCCTCTCTTGAAGGTGGCCTCTATCTCCACAACCCCCGACCCTAGTCGGCTGGGCAGGTGGGGTAGCAGCTGGAGCTATGATCATGGCCTGAGAACTCTGCTGAGCGCGGTATGACCGAGAAGTATGTGGGGGCGCACTCCTCCCAAGCCTAGGGCAATCCCTCACCACATGGTGGGTGTCTCCACACTCAAAACAAGCTCTGGGAGGGCACGGTGGCTGTGAGTAGCTTGGGCCAGATCTGCTAGACTGACCTCTGAATGCACCCCGTGCAGGAGGCGCGCTAGAAACTAGAGGTACATAGTAAGACTCCTGAGGTATAGGCGGAGCTGGAGCACTGCTGGCTGCTGGAAGAGCTGAATGAATGGGGCGACCCATGTAACCCCTACCATGACGAACTGCTACTGGGGTACGGGCACCAGAGTATTAGCTCGACTCTCGAGACCTTTTGGCCTCTCTCTCCACTCGCTCCCCGGCGAGCATACCCTCGATCCTCTTAGCAATGCTTACTACCTGCTGATAAGGAATGTCCATCTCCAACTCTCGAGCCATGCTAGATCTGATGGGTGGGATAAGACCCTCAATAAACCTGCAAACTCTCTCATGGACTGTAGCAACCAAGGACGGTGCATGCCTGACCAATCTGGTATAACAGATAGCATACTCCGAAACGGTCATAGCACCCTGGCGCAAATGCTTAAACTCTACGCGCCATGCGTCCCTGAGACTCTAGGGGACGAACTCTCTCATAAAAATATCTGAGAACTAGGTCCAAGTCAGTGAATCAGCCTTGACTGGACTGTTTATCTCATAAGTGCGCCACCAATCATAGGCGGCTCCCCAAAGCTGAAAAGCAGTGAAAGAAACCCCGCTGGACTCCACTATGCCCATTGTGCGAAGAATACAGTGATACTCCTCTAGAAATCTCAAGGCATAATCTGATGCTAATCCATTGAATGCAGGGGGATCATACTTCTTGAACCTCTCAAGTCTCCACTGCTCGTCCTCTTGAGCAGCTGACCCGTCCTCGGGCTGAACTGGCACTACAGGCGCTGCGGGAATAATCTCGGGAGCCTGATCAACATGCACTTGCTGCTCAGGAGTGCGAATGATGGGAGTCTGTGCTCCTCCCCCGGCCTGGGACGTGGCTGCAGCAAGGGGAAGCAACCCTGCCTGAGCAAAGGTGGTGTGCATACTCATGAACTGAGCCAACGTCTCCTGGAGAGCTGGAGTAGTAGTGGCAGTAATAGGCGTGCCAGGTGCCTGGGATCTGGCTGGATCTACTGGTGGTGCCTCGGCGGCAACTCGCGAAGGTGCTCTGGCTGCACCACGTGTGCGTCCTCGACCTCTACCCTAGCCCCGGCCTCTGACAGCTGCAGTAGGGGGGCACAGGTGCTCGATCGTTTCGAGTAGCACGTGTCCTCACCATTTATGAGAGAATAGATGACATAAGTTTAGAATTGATGTAAAAAATACTGCATGACAAGGAAATCAAATAAAATTAAGATTTTTCCTAAATAGTTACATAGCCTCTCATAGATAAGTACAGACGTCTCCGTACCGATCAACGAGACTCTAATAAATCGGCCTGTGTTCCATGACTCCTATAAACCTAGAGCTCTGATACCAACTTTTCACAACCCCAGTTCGCCCTCCGTGAACATGTCGTGATGGCACCTAGTTCTTATAATTAGGTAAGCTTAACAATGCGGAACAATAACGTAACTTGCGGAATAAATTATTTAAAAATGAACAATTAAAATAAAACTGTATAAGAGATATCGCTCGGCATATATTACTCAATAATGCGGAAGTCTACAACATCACCCCAAAACCTGGAAAATCACGGGAACACAGGCTAACAGAAAGTAAATACATAGCTCTAACTCCAGAATGTCTAAAATGAACAGTACGAAAAAAGAGAAAGCTAACTGCTAAAGCTAGAATAAGAAAGAGACTCCAGGTCTGCGGATGCGGCAGATGTACCTCGAAATCTCTGCTAGATCTCTCCGCCTCGAGGATGATACGCCTGGGCAGAGCTACCTGGATTTGCACATGAAAAACATATGCAGAAAGGGCATGAGTACACCACAGCGCTACTCAGTAAGTACTAAGCCTAACCTCAGTTGGGTAGTGATGAGGAAGGTCAGGGCCCTACTAAGATAAGAATAATATATGATAAGATAAGGAAAAACAGTATAGATAAAGTCTACAACGATAATCTAAACAGGATAAATAAGTGAAGCAGTAATAGGAAATAGAAACAAAACATTATAAGGAATACTACTCACAACAGGAAATAATAGCCGGAGATCTCTTGGTATCCCGAGGATATCTTGGTATCCTCAAAATATACACGAGGGATCTTTTGGTACCCCGAGGATCTCTTGGTATCCTCATTATATACATGAGAGATCTGTTGGTATCCCCAGGATCTCTTGGTATCCTCAAAACTTACATTTACATGTGCCAGGGATCTCTTGGTATCCCGCACCTCAGACTAGAACATAGCAAGTACAGGGGGATCTCCCGAGATGTCGTCCCGTAGTGCCAATTTAAAACACATAATAACAGCCCAAACATTAGGATAAATGCTAACTCAGAACAAGTGATAGAAAATCCTAGCCTAACATGCTTCACGTAGTACAACCAGGACAGTTTAAGCACTTAAGCAAGTAAGTCAAATAAACATGCTTCTCTAAACTAGCACAGGATAACTCGCAATTAAAAATAAACAGATAAGCAAGAAAAACTCAATTTAAATACTCCAAGTAAAAATGGATTTCCAACAATTAGCTCAAGTATGTGCTCGTCACCTCACGTACAAGGAACTAATTTACCAAATATCATATCCTAAGGGGAAAGCCCCCCCCCCCCACACAAGGTTAGACAAGCCACTCACCTCGAATCAGTACGAAATCAATTAGAAACCATGCTCTTTCCCCGAGTATCCGACTCCAAATGGCCCAAATGTATTCAGTTCAATTACATATCATAAATAACATCTCAAGCAACTCATTCTACTAATTAGTTTAAAGCTAAGACGCGAATTTAGGTAAGATGACCAAAATGCCCTTATTGACAACGTCTCAGAACCGGATAATTTTCACATTTTCAAAACTCTCGTACTCTCAGGAGTCTAACCATATAAAAATCTCCCAAATCGAAGGTCAAACACCCACTCAAAACTCAATAGAAGTCTAAGAAGTTTTCCCCATTTTTCATTCAAAAATCCGAAATTAAGGATGAATTCATGATTAGATTAGTGGGTTTTAAGCATAAGAGAGTAGAGAATCGTTACCCTCGAAAACCCCTCGAAATTTCTCCCAAATTCGAACTCCCAAGCTTGTATTTTGATAAAAATGGCTAACCCTCATTTTTGAAATGTTAAATACTGTCTAGACATTTAATGCATCGCGAACGAGGAGGTAAGCTCGCGTTTGCGTAGAAGAAAATTGGAAGATACCAAAATTGCCCTTCGCGATCGTGATGGGTAGAAAGAGAACGTGAATGCCTGGGGACATGAAGCTTCATGAATGCAATGCCAGTACGATGAAGGAAAATGTTGAAGTTCAGGAGCTGCTATATGCGAAAGCAAAGCAGCGTACGCGAACGCAGTGGGAAAATAGGTGGGGCTTCGCGAATGCGGGAGGGGTATGCGAATACGTATAAGGAACTGTCCCCCCCCTCCAGGATTACACTATGCGAACGCGTGAGAGGGTCCGCGAACGCGAATAAGAAAATGCCTGCAACAGACCTAGGCAAAATCTACAATATTTTCCAACTCAAAATACCCCGTTGAGCATCCGAAACACACCCGAGCCCTCGGGACCTCAACCAAACCTACAGACATATCTGTAACATCATTCAAACTTGTACCAATCCTTAAACCACCTAAAACAACGTTGGAAACTCGAATTAATCAATGATTTGAGCCTAAGAACTTCAAATTTTATCAAAACACGCTTTCGATAAAAAACCTAACCAAAACACGTCTGAATGACCTGAAATTTTGTACACACATCCCAAATGACAAGACTGAGCTACTGCAACTTCCAGAATTCCAGTCCAATCCTCGGATCAAAAGCTCACTATCGGACCGGAAACTTCAAAAATTCAAACTTCGACATTTCAAGCCTAAATGAGCTACGGACTTCCAAAATACATTCTGAACACGCTCCCAACCCCGAAATCACCTAACGGAACTAACAGAACCATCAGACTTCCATTTCGAGGTCGTCTTCACACTGTTCTAATGACGGACTACTTTTCAACACTTAAGCTCTCATTTAGGGACTAAGTGTCCCAAAACTTTACGAAACCCAACACCGAACGTCCCGACAAACCAAAATAGCAAAAATGAACTTAGGGGAAGCAGTTAATAGGGGATCTGGGCGTAAATTCTTAAGACGACCGGTCGGGTTGTCACACTTCTCAACTTTCCAATTTTCTCCAAAATGCACCAAATCAACCTACAGACCTCCAAATCCATATCCGGACATAAACCTAAGTACAAAATCATCATACAAAGCTATAGAAACCATCAAAACTCCATCCGTAGTTGCTTACACATTACACAAAAGTCAACATCCAGTCAACTTTTTCAACTTAAGCTTCCAACCTTGGGACTAATTGTCCCATTTCGCTCCGAAACATCCCTGAAACCAAACCAACCACCCCGAAAAGTTACGTAACAACAAGTGAACATAGAATAAGAAATAAACAAGGGGAACAATGCTACCATACACAAGACGACTAGCTAGGTCATCACAGTATCGTTTTACTCAGGTACTTTTTACCCTTCTCTTTTTAATACCTTTTTCACTACTGAGTTTAAACTTTACCTTCTAGGACAACTTTTTTGTTGATTCTGAGAGTTTCCAAAGAATTATTTTGGAGAAAGAACTCCAGTCTGAGTGTGATCAATTTTCAGCGTCTTCTGATCTTAGAGGCCAAACTTCAATGATTGGAAAAGCTTGATGCTCGGTTGGAGAAACGAAGCAAGAAATAAGAACTCCCAGCCAAGAAGCCACACAACTTTATGTTGAATCTGTCGAGTTGAAGGGCAAGTGGAAGGAGCTACATGATGTTCCAACTTTGGCTGCTGAACGAGAGTTATCTTTCATGTAAAGAATCCAATCTTTGAAAATTGACTTGCATTCTAAGACCACAGAAGTTACCGTGATCCAAGAGAAAAGGGTCAAAATAGAGGAAACTCCTAAAGGTCATGGAACAAAACTGGGAACATGAAAAGACTAGGTTTGACTTGGCAGAGAACTATCAGATCTTTAAGGTTGAAAAGGATCGGCTGAAATTGAAATTCCAAGAGCTCCAAGCATGATTCTGAGCTCAAGAGGAGTCCTTTATGCTTTAAAAGACTTATGATGTCTATAGCATGCGATGGAAGAATTTGGAGTATGCCAAAATCGGTATTGAAAATATAGGCAAATGTAATGTCGTAGCTCATACCTTAGAGACAACCTCCTGCTTGAAGTTCTTCAGAAACCTGCTCCAAATCTTCTAAACTTGAAGATGAAGATGAAAATGTTGGGCTTGAGCATGATGATGAAGGAGTACAAGAGCAAGCCTCTAATCCTTTAGCTCTTGATAATGACTTAGGTTCTTCTTCTCCAGAAAGTGTGGTTTTAAAAAATGCGCCAACCTTTGAGGCTACAAAAACCTCGCCTTCTACTGATCAAGGAGACTGGTTTACCTTGTAAAGATTTTTTTCTAATTCTTATACCTTCTATAACGACCCGACTGGTCGTTTTTAGAATTAGTGTCCCGTTTGGTGGTTTAAGATCTCGAGTACCTTCGTGTTATATATTATGACTTGCATGTATGGTTGAGTTTAGTTTTAGGATGATTTGGGATTGATTTGCAATGATGATTCTTCGCATAAAAGCTTATGGAGTAAGAGCTGACCCTAGTTTGACTTTATGTAGATGACTCCGGAATGGTATTTTGATGATTCTAGTAGCTTTATATGGTGATTTTGTACTTAGGTATATGCTCGGATTTGGAGGTTCGTAGGTTGATTTGGTGCAGTTTGGTGGAAATTGAACATTTGGGTGTTTGGAAGGTTGAGAGGATTGATCGGGAGTTGATTGTATGGATATCTGGATCGGATTCCGATTTTGAGAGTTAGAATAGCTCTGTTGTGTCATTTGGGACTTGCATGCAGAATTTGAGGTCATTCGGGGTTGATTTGATATGATTCAGCACAGATTGTAGAAGTTGAAAGTTCATAAGTTCATAAAGTTTGATTTGAGGTGCGATTCGTATTTTTGATATTGCTTGATGTGATTTGATGCCTCGATCAGGTCCGCATTATGTTACTGGACTTGTTGGTATGTTTGGACGGGTTACTTCATGGCTCAGGTGAGTTTCAGGGTAGTTTCGAACCATTTCTAGGCTATTTTTAATTGCTTGTTTTTGGCCACAAGGGTATGCAACGCGATCACGAACTTTGGGTCGCGTTCGAGAAGAGAAAATTTGCTGTTTAGGCACTGTGAATCATGATCACGGAAGCCTTTTCGCGATCGTGTAGAGGAAATTTTGTTGTCACTATCTCGACATTGGAAGCTTATATCTTGCAATCTATAAGGAATTTCGAGATGATCTAAAAATGAAAGTTGTAGCTTTTTGAGTCGAGTTTTCAAAATATCAACCCTTTTTTGTTTGTAGTTTTGTACAAAAATAAATGGTTGTTACACTATAGACTATTTGAGAACAGTTTAGGAAGGTTAATAGCAATTGTTTCTTTGCGATTGTGGGGAAAGTGTTGCGATTGTGAAGGGTACAATTTGTGCTGGAAATTTTTTTGAATCGTGATCGCGAGGTTGGTGACCGCGATCGTGAAGAGTACCTCTGGAGCAGTGTTTAAAGTTCTCTATTTCGAAGGTCTTCGTCATTTTATCATATTTTGAGCTATGGAGCTTAGATTTGGGTAATTTCGAAGGGAATTTTCACACTTTGGATAGGGTTTAGTGTTCTTTATCCGAATTTGATTATATTTCGTGATTCTATCTTTGTTTTAACATTAAATTAGTTATTTGAATGGGAGAAAATGGAAATTTTGTGTAAACTATCAAAAATATAAAATGAGGATTTGAAGGCCGATTTGATGTTAGAATTGGATCATTTTGGTATGGTTGGACTCGTATCGGAACGTGTTTGAATTTTTTGAATTTTGTCGGGTTTCGAGGTGTGGGCCTGGGGTTGACTCTTTAGTTTTCAATAAAGATCGAATCTTTATTATCCGGAATTGTTTCCTATGGTTTTTATTTATGATATTAAGTTATTTTAGCTAGATTTGAGCCGTACGAAGGTTGTTTAACACGAGAAAGTCATTTTAGAGTATCAATTTTGCTTCTTTGAGGTAAGTATCTTGCCTAACTTTGTGTGGAGAACTACTATCATGACCCAAAATACAGTACATGTCGTGATGGCATCGGACACCGCTGTTAGGAAAGACAACAATTAAATACTTAATTTAGGTCTCATTTTAATATTTTAAAAGTCATACTTTTCCTTCATTAAATAGTAGAAGATAGAACTTTCAAAGTAAATAATAACGTTTTTTAAGAATCTCAATACTAAATACCCCATAATCATCCCAAAACCCTGTGTCACAAGTGAATGAGCATCAACTAAGAAAAATAAACTAAAATACAGCATATGTCAGGAACAATTTGGACATGAAAAAAAATATAAATACTCTGAAAGAGATTCTCCTGCCTGCAGATCGTAACATAAGATGCAGGTCACCTAAGTCCTCGTACCATCCATGCCGCTGCGCCTACTAGCCACTAGACATACATGTGCTTGTACAGCAAGTGTAGTACGGATGCGAAAACAATGTGTACCTAGTAGGTATCCGGTCTAAACTTGAAGAAGTAGTGAAGAGAGGTCGACTCCGACACTTACTATGGCCAATAATAATATACCGACAATATAATTAATCAATGAATTTTATAAAACGGCTGTAACTCAATAGCATGAAGCAACTAAATAATTCTTTTGTTAATAGGAGATTTCCAAATTAATTTTCATCATTTATCATCTGTATCTCAGGCCAATGAAGAAGAATCAATTATTATAGATTTTAGAGCAACCAATTAAATCATGCGCAATCATGCCGAAGTTGTACGATCCGATCCAACATAATATTTAAAATGTACACTGCCGAGTCTTTCTTTGGTGATAGAATATCTAATTGTATAAAGAATCAAAACTAAAGTTGAGAGGGTCGAACGGCACAGACCATAGATGCGTCTACTTAATCTGTCGAGGCGTTCGACCCGCTCCACAAAAGATAAACACATTCAAACAACCAAATCAAGAATTTATTAAGGGGAAATTAATCCAAGAAATGCCAATTCTCATTTAACGGTCAAGAAAACAAATTTTTATCCTTTTAAAATTCCTTTGCCAAGTTTAATGTGATTTAAGCAATCAAATTAATAAGAAGGTTGCAGACATCGCAAGTATAGGATGAATTGGGTCCTAGACTACCCGGACTTAAGCATAATAGTAGCTACACATGGACTCTCATCACCTCGTACGTACGTAAGCCCCCCAAAAATAGAAGCACATATTGAATTACTTCACCTATGGGGTTAATTCCCTCTTACAAGGTTAGAAATGAGACTTACCTCGCTTTGAAGTTCTATAACTGGCTCCCAAGCCCTTCCAATAACTCAGACCGATGCCCAACGTTCCAAAAACTAGTCAATAAATGTGTAAACCCATAAAATATAATCTAATATTCACAACCAATCGATTTAAACAAATTCCAGACTTCGCTCGAAAAATCGATAAATAAACCCTCAGGCCCACGTGCCCGGATTCCGAAAATTTTCGAAAATAAACTTTACCCATACTACCACGAACTCAAATATATAACTTAGTCCAAATTCCTTTTCTAATTTTGTGGTCAAAACCCAAAAATATAATTTTTTGGGTTTTTCTCCAAAACCCCAAATTTTCACTAATTCCCCATGATTTTCTATGTTAAAATCTAGATATAATCCAAGTATTTAACTTACAATAGGTGGGATTAACTTACCTCTAAGTTTGCTAGGTGAATACCCTTCTCAAGAAGCTGCAAAAATCGCCCAAGAATGAATAAATGAGCAAAAATGGCCAAACCCCACTCTTTTATGCATTCTACCCATCGACTTCTGCACCTGCGGACTCCCTGCCCGCTTCCGCACGTCCGCTTCTGCGGCACCTTCATCGCACCTATGCCTTTGCCGCTTCTGCGGCCTCCGGCTTCGTACTTGCGTGCCAACAGGTGCGCCCAGATGTCTGCTCCTGAGACTCCCCTAGATCCAGTCCATTCTCACTTCGGCAAGCTATACGCCGCACCCGCGATCTCACACATGTTGTCAAAGTCACGCAGGTGTGATTAAACCAGAAGCATTAAGCTTCGGGAATTCTCAAGTCTAAAAATTGATCTGTTAACCTTTTGGAATACATCCGAGGCCCTTGGGACCTTAACCAATTACACCAACATGTCCCAAAACATGATACTAACTCGCTCGAGGCCTCAAACCACATCAAATAACATCAAAATCATGAAATCACATCCCAATTCAAGCTTAATGAACTTTAGAGCTTCAAACTTCTATATTCGATGCTGAAACCTATCAAATCACGTTCGATTGACCTCAAATTTTGCAAAAAAGTCACTTTCCAATTACAGACTTACTCCAACTTCCGAAATCGGAAACCGACCCCGATATAAAAAAGTTCACTCCCGATCAAACTTCTCAAAAACCTTCAAATTTCTATCTTTCGCCAAATGACCCCAAAATAACCTAGGGACCTCCACTTTCGGACGCATTCCCAAAATCATAATCACCATACGAAGCTATTTCCAGTCTCGAAATCTAAAACGGACATCGATAACATTGAAATGCACTTCAACTCAAATTTATGAAATTCTTCCAAAGTGCCAACTTCCACAATATGCGCCGAAACACTCCCGAGTCATCCAAAACCCGATCCGGACATACGCCCAAGTCCAAATCATCATACAAACCTATTGGAACTTTCAAATCTTGATTCTGAGGTCGTTTACTGAAAAATCCAACCTTAGTCAATTCTTCCAACTTAAAGCTTCCGAAATGAGAATTTTCTCCCAATTCAACTCCGAACTTCCTGAAATTCAATTACGACCATGCGTATAAGTTATAATACCTTAATTGAAGCTACTTATGGTCTTGAACAACTGAACGATGTGTTAAGATCAAAATGATCGACCGGATCATTACAACTACCCCTTAGAATTTGAGTCATTTGTGCTATTTGTGTCATGTGAAAGCCGTGTACGCGAGGTGACGAGTACATACTCAGGTTTATATGTGAAACATTAACCAACTTAGACTCTTAGGATTCTTTCATATACTTATTTAGAATTATTAGCATATGTTATATATTTTATTCGTCATGTCTACTATCACATGCTTTATTTGATGTTGTCGTTACATGTCACATTCTTTACTTGTTGAGTTTGCTCTTTCATTACATGATATCCTTTTGCGGGTTATTCTTATGAATTTAGACATAGTACTAGTTTGTGTCATCTCTTTCATTGTTAGCCTATTCATACACTAGAATATGAAGTTTTCCATTTCATAGAAATACTTTTATTATTGAGTTTATCCTTAAACAATTAATTGGAATCGCGGTTATCGAAAGTTATTAATCTATTTTAATTGAAGTTGTGTTTAAAGGGGTATTGTTCATTGTTGAATTGCTTTCTCTTTCATTTGTTATTATTGAGATTCTATGCACATTGTGTTGAGCCTTGGACTATTCGTTGTGAAAATATTGATATTGTTGGATCATTGGAAAAGTTGTGATATGCGGGAACTTGTGATACGAGTTAATATATCGTGTTGTTGTGATGTTAGTACATGTGAATTGTTGTGTGGTTTCGTTGTTTTTATGCGGAGTATAAGGGTGGCATTTGACCTTTGTTGTTATGCAGGGCATAAGGGTGGCATCTCATTCTTTTTGAATGTACAGAGTGATACAAATGGCTTTTATTGTCCGAGCAGGTGATAAGGGTGGCCAATGGAGTGACACGGGTGGCTAATAATATTGTCAGGGCGGAGTGATATGGGTGGCTATTGGAGAGATAGGGGTGTCAATGTCAGGGATGACATGTGTTGGCTTGGGGATATCGTGTTGGTGATTTTCATATGATTGTCGTGCCCCATTTTTTCCTCTTTGCATCGGGAGGTCGGGTTTATGACATTTGAGTATGGGACAACTCGTTCCTTTTGGGAACTGGGTTTGTATTTTTTGAAGAGCCGATACTTAATGATTTATGGTGCATTAGGATACCTACGAAGTTCACTTCTAAGTTTGTTTGATAACCAGAGATTGGGTAAGGGCTTGAAATTATCCTAAGGGGAAGGTATTAGACACCCTCAGGATCCACTAGTGTGGTTCCCGGCGAGACAATTCTTTGTGAATTTGGTGCAATTAACATGTAAACAGATAAGTCTTAAATAAGAGGGGATTTTAATACGCAAATGCTTGGAAGTAAAATAGAGCAATCATTAAAAAGCTGATTTTAAAAAAAAAAAAAGTAGCCATAATGCTTTAAAGTCAAAGAAAGAGAGGGAAGGGGGTCCTAGGTTTATTTATAATATGAATCACATCAATGCAATACTCGGTAATCACTCCTCAAAAGAGGGGCTATACATGGTATTAGTGCACCGGTCATCATATCCATATCTACCATTCCCACCCCGTTAAGGTAGTAAAGCGCGGATTGGTCTCGACCACTATTGCGTGTTATTACGTGTCCCATTCCTATCAGTCTCGGAGGCACTTAGGACTACGAATCCTAAAGGGGAGGGATATTAGGCTGATTTTGAGGTTTCAAAGGTGAAAAAGCTAAGGTGACATACAAAACACATAGGACAACACATTAAAAGGGAAATCACGTAACACTGAAGGCTCATGTATACCTCCTCAAGCAAAGCAACCAAGTATCATGACTCAAAAAACAATCAAGGTCTGAATATATTAAGGCAAAGGGGAGTTTAAGTTGTTGAACCAGACCAATTTATTACATAACTCAGATAAGAAGTCCAAATCAGGCCTGCCTGTTGGTTGTAGTAATTACTAATTAACAGAAGCGGGTTCAGCTTTATTTGTTGTTATTACCTAAGGTTTTCCTAAGTGTTTGGGTGGAATCTTATGAGCATGGTATCTATTACTGATTCAGAATGTGGAAAAGCAGTAACAAACTTAAAAATGAGCGGTTTGAAATCCTATAGGCATGCTTGCTAAACTATGTTAAATAGGGAGATTAAGTTACTTAAAAAAACTGGTTCAGAATAGACTGATTTAAAATTAGACTTGTTTCAGATTCTGCAGATGATGATATCCATTAGTGCTAGTTTTAACTCCTATAGACACGATATCTAGTGTTGCTGATTTTAATTCCTATAGACATGATATCTAGTGTTGCTGATTTTAATTCCTATAGACATGATATATAGTTGAACATGAAATGGAAACAGACAAGATTTTTACTTGGGAATTCCTATAGGCATAATTTCTATACATTAACTGATTTTAACATTATAAACATGATACCTATTTATAGTCGCTTAGATCATAAAGCATAATGTCTAAGTGGTAACAAGCGTGCAGAATTTTAAATAAAGTCCTATAGACAGGTTATCTAGGTATGAAATTGAACATGCGGAATTTGAAATGAATCCTATCGACATGATGTCTAAATGCAGAATTGAACACGCAGGATTTAAAACCAGTCCTATAGCCATTCTTTCTAAATGCAGAATTGAATCATTCAGAACACAAATCCTATAGGCATGTTTTCTACCCTTGAGCATGCATAATTACCCATCCCTTTTTCATTAGCCAATCCCAAATGTTTATTATAAATTATTACAGTCCAGTAATAATGAATTACATCAAGAAAATATGTAAATATAGGAAAGTACAACCATAGGAAGCCTGATTCTAACTTCCTCTTTGAGTTATGGAACAAAACGCCTCAAATACCACTTGTTTCAAAGCCTTTCTCGGACCTGGGTGTGTCAGAGTTCCCTAAGGGTCTCAAAGAACCCCGGACAGTGCTTACACCCAGATTCATAAAACCAGATAGAGATGAGTGCGGTTTGGAAGGGCCAACCCTTATGTGTCCAAGTTCAAAGGGAACTCATGGGTCCCAAAGTAAGGCTCACACAAGAGGGGCAGAACCTAAGTCTAAGAGTATAGTAAAAGTGTAGGAATAGGGATTTATTTAAAATTGAGGGGAGAAAGGAAGGGGTAAGGGATGATGGGAAAACAGTAGTAGTAAAGCACAGAGTTCATAAATTCACACAAATAGGTCAGGGGTTTGGGAATATATTGCAAAGAGCATATACCTTTAGGCAAGGATCAGATTTGCGCATGCACAACAATAGAAGGTGCTGGCATGCCTATAAACCAATCAGAACACACAACATATAAAAGGGGAAAGGAGGTTATGATCCCAGGGGGATCAGGTTTGAGTCATGTACAACAATGTCGAATGCAGTCATGCCCCAAACCAACCACAGATACCAAACACATTGAGGATGGGGGTTTGGGATTCATAATCCATAATAAGTGATTGACAAAATTCATAAGAAAACATTAATTCATAATAGAAAGGGCATATTACAACAAGCTTAACAATGGAACTTGATTAAATACAAACATGAAACAAATAAGGGTGCAGGAAATAGTAAAGAAAACATGTTGTTATTGATGTTGAAAATTAGTTAGAACATACCAGTAAAGCTGCAAATACAGAGAAAAAGTAAGCAAGCTTCCCACAGCCTAGCCTTGGCTTTCAGCCGGCTAGGTAAGGCAGCAATACAAGTAGCAACAGAGAAAAAGAGAGATTTTTTGTAATGACCCGACCAGTCATTTTGAACTCTAGCACTTCATTCAACAGTCTAAGGCCATGAACAGCTTAATTTTAGGTATTATGACGTGTATGCATGGTTAGAATTAAGTTTCGGGAAGTTCATAGTTGATTTGGAAAGAAAATTCTCATTTCGGAAGCTTAAAGTTGAAAGAATTACCTAAGATTGGATTTTTGAGTAAACGACCTCGGAATCGGTATTCAAGGGTTCCGACAGGTTCATATGATGATTTCGAACTTGGGCGTATGTTCGGATCGGGTTTTGGAAGACCCGGGAATGTTTTGGCGTCTATTGTGGAAGTTAGCATTTTGGAGGAATTTTATAAGTTTGGGTTGAAGTGCATTTTAGGATTATCAAAGTTCGTTTGGGATTCCTAGTCTGGGAATAGCTCCATATGGTGATCCTGGAGTTGGGAGCGCGATCGGAAGTGAATTCGGAGGTCCGTAGGTCATTTTGGAGTCATTTGACTAAAGATAGGAATTTGAAGGTTTTTGAGAAGTTTGACCGAAAGTTGACTTTTTGATATCAGGGTCAGAATCCGATTTTGGAAGTTTCGGTAGGTCCGTAATGTCGAATATGACTTGTGTGCAAAATTTGACGTCAATCGGACGTGATTTGATAGGTTTAAACATCGGGAGTAGAAGTTTGAAATTCTAAAGTTCATTAAGTTGAAATGGAGCATGATTCGTGATATTAGCATTGTTTGATATGATTTGAGGCCTTGAGCAAGTCCATAATGTGTTATGGGACTGGTTGGTATAATTGGCTGGGGTCCCGGGGGCCTCAGGTGGATTCCGAATGGTTAACGGATCGAATTTGGGTTAAAAGTTGTTGTTGTTTTGCTGGTATCTGGTTTCCTTCTTCGCGAATGCGAAGGGAGTCCCGCGTTCGCAAAGAGGAAGATGGGAGGCTGCTGGTTTTAGCTTTCGTGAACATGAGGTGGAGGTCGCAAACACGAAGGAGTCGAGCTGGTTACTACGCGAACGCGTGGAGGAGATCGCGAATGCGTAGAAGGAAAAGTTGGGCCTGAATCAGTGGTCTACGCGAATGCGAGGCCTGGAACGCGAACGCATAGGGTTCGGGGAGATGGCCTTCGCGAACGCGGGCATTGGAAGAGTTTTTGGGGCTGAAGTAAGTTGTGCTTCGCGAACGCGAGGGCTTTTCCGCGTTCGCGAAGAAGGGCAATGCTGGCCAGTGACTTGTTTTAAGACGGGATTCGGCCCATTTCTTTCATTTTTCTCTTGGCTTGGGAGATTCTTAGAGGATTTCAAGAGGGGGTTTCGTCACTCAATGGCAAGGTAAGTTATCCCCACTTATTAGAAGTTAAATACATCGATTATATATGGATTTTAACATGGAAATTAGTGGAAATTTGGGGTTTTGAGGAAGAACTAGAAATTTGATATTCTTGAATTTTGACCATGATTTTGGATGTGAAATTGAGGGAAATATATATATTTGAGTTCGCGAGGTTACGGGTAAAATTTATCTTCAAAAAAATTCAGAATTCGGGCACATGGGCCCGAGGGCATTTTTGTTAACTTTTCGATCGGGGTTGGAAATTGCTATAAATTGGATTGTAATGAGTAATTGAGCATATATTAATGGATTTGTATAATAATTGGCTAGTTTTGGAGCGATGTGTGTCGATTAAAGTCTTCGGAGGAGCGTGAAATGCCGGTTATGGATTTTCGGAGAGAAGTGAGTTTCCTTTCTAACATTGTAAGAGGGAATTGTCCTCATATGTAAAATAATTGATTATGTGCTCCTATTTGTGGGGGCTACGTACGCACAAGGTAACGAGAGTCCGTGCGTAGCTACTATTATGCTATTGTTCGGGTAGTTAGGACCCAAAAGCATGCTATACTTGGATTATTTGTGAACCTATTGATAGCTTGAATTGCTCAAGCACATTGAATTAGTAAATGAATTTCTAAAAGGATTAAACTTCATTTTCTTAAATCGTTAAAAAGGGAATTAGCATTTATTTGCATGAATGTTCCCTGATAAATTCGTAATTGGCTATTTGAGCATGTATTTATATGTGTACCTGCATCGCATGTATCATTCGTGAGCAGGGTATTTGCTTATTTTATGTTGACCGCATCAGAGGATAGTTCACAAGCGGGGTAATAGATGTACATATGGTTCGAGTCGTACATCCTACGATGATTATTTGCGCATGCCGCTATTGTTGCCTTGAACTTATTAAAGTTATTATTGCCTCTTCATGGCTTGAAAATATTTGGATAAATAATTTAAAGTAAATTTTGGAAATTTCCTAAAAACGAATTAACTGTTTACTCGTTTCCTTCTATTGGATTAAAAATCATGTTTATAACGTCCACAATTTAAGGAATTATTGACATCATTATTGGACCAATAGTAAGTGTCGAAGTCGACCATCTCGTCTCTACTTCTTCGATATTAGACGGGATAGTCATTGAGTACACGATGTTTTCGTACTCATACTACACTTATGTGCATTTTTTTTGCACATGTATATGTAACTCTGGTGGCCTACTGGGCGTAGCAGAACGGATAATTCGGGGACTAGGTGAGTTGCATTATTCGAGGCGGCCCGCAGCTAGTATTGCCCCTTCCAGTAAATTGTATTTACTTTCTGTCCACTGTATTTTGGACAGATGTTGTATTGTATTATCTCTTAGAAATTTCTCATGCACTTGTGACACCGGGTTCTGGGATGGTTTTGAAATATCTTGTATTAATTGCTTATTATTAAATTTGAATTGAAGCAGCTATCTTTTTCCTTATGAAATAAGAAGGGAAAACCTTGGTTTTCAAAATTGTTTAAATTGGAATCTAATTAAGTATTTTAGTTGGCTTGCCTGACAGCGGTGTCCGGCGCCACCACGACCCTTAGTGGATTTTGGGTCGTGACAACATGGTATCAGAGCACTAGGTTCCTAGGGTCTCACGAGTTATGAGCAAGTCTAGTAGAGTCTCGTGGATCGGTATGGAGATGTCTGTACTTATCCTCGGGAGGCTGTAGGACTGTTAGGAGTACTTCCCTTCTTGATTCCTTATCGTGCAATGTGATCCTTGGAGGCGTATGCCTTGAATTCATTCCTACTCAATTTTACGCAATGCGAACCGCTTGTTATAAATCGAGAATTGAAGAACCGTAATGGTACTAAAAATGTGATACGGGGTGTTTCTCTCGGTATAGATGATCGAATTATTATCGTCGCTTGGTAGAAGGATATTTTATTGTTTCAGCCCAGTAGCGGTACTCCTGAGAGCTCTGGGGCTAGGTACATGTTGCCATGATGCTTATGAACGATTGTTCTGAAGTAGTGATACGATGGTATGATATTTGCCTACGTGTCATGGTAGTGAATGACTTGAAGGGAGGTTTACTCAGTGCATAATCAAGAGATTCAGTATTTTATTCCCGACAGGGAAAAGGCAAATCGGACTAAGGATGGTCAAAGGTGGGCTGGTGGAAGTAATAAGACTTGGTATTTGCAAGCCTGGTGGAGCTTTCTTCTATGATGGGGTGTCGTTGTCCTAATTGAACGTACTAAGCTCGAATGCGTTATGACCTTCTACAATTCGCCTTTGGGGCAAGCTTTTTGGGAGATAATATCGAAAATGCGGCTGTCAGATATCGTAGGGTGCGGTAGTTCAGGGGTGAATCAGTGTTTCTAATGTCGACGGTATGAGAAGGATGATCTTCCGAAAGGTGTAAAGTTAGCGACAATCGTGGGTTCAAGTGCCACGAAGATAGATTTTATTTAAGGCAGTAATTGAACAGCAAAGAATGTAACGACCTGACTGGTCGTTTTGAACTCTAGCACATCGTTCAATAGTCTGAGGCCATGAATAGCTTCATTTCAGGTATTATGACTTGTACGCGTGGTCGGAATTAAGTTTCGGGAAGTTTAGAGTTGATTTGGAAAGAGAATTCTCATTTCGGAAGCTTAAAGTTGAAAGAATTAACTAAGATTGTATTTTTGAGTAAACGACCTCGGAATTGGGATTTGAGGGTTCCAACATGTTCGTATGATAATTTCGGACTTGGGCGTATGTCCGGATCAGGTTATTGATGACCCGAGAATGTTTTGGCGCCTATTGTGGAAGTTAGCATTTTGGGGGAATTTTATAAGTTTGGGTTGAAGTGTATTTCAGGATTATCAATGTTCCTTTGGGATTCCGAGTCTGGAAATAGCTCTGTATAGTGATTCTGGAGTTGGAAGCGTGATCGGAAGGGAATTTGGAGGTCCGTAGGTGATTTTGGAGTCATTTGGCTAAAGATAGGAATTTGAAAGATTTTGAGAAGTTTGACCGGAAGTTGACTTTTTGATATCGGGGTCGGAATCTGATTTTAGAAGTTTCAGTAGGTCCGTAATGTGGAATATGACTTGTGTGCAAAATTTGAAGTCAATCGGACGTGATTTGATAGGTTTAAACATCGGGAGTAGAAGTTTGAAATTCTAAAGTTCACTAAGTTGAAATGGAGCGTGATTCATGATTTTAGCATTGTTTGATATGATTTGAGGCCTCGAGCAAGTCCGTAATGTGTTATGGGACTGGTTGGTATGATTGGTTGGGGTCCCGAGGGCCTCGGGTAGATTCTAGATGGTTAACGGATCAAATTTGGATTAAAAGTTGTTGCTGTTTTGCTGGTATCTGGTTTCCTTCTTCGCGAACGCGAAGGGAGTCCCGCGTTCGCGAAGAGGAATATGGGAGGCTTCTGTTTTTAGCCTTCGCGAGCGCGAGGTGGAGGTCGCAAACATGAAGGAGTCGAGTTGGTTACTATGCGAACGCGAGGAGGAGATCGCGAATGCGTAGAAGGAAAAGTTGGGCCTAAGTCAGTGGTCTACACGAACACGAGGCCTGGAACGCGAACGCGTAGAGTTCGGGGAGCTGGCCTCCGTGAACGCGGGCATTGGGTCACAAACACGATGAAGAGTTTTTGGGGCTAGAGCAAGTTGTGCTTCGCGAACGCGAGGGCTTTTTCGCGTTCGTGAAGAAGGGCAGTGCTAGGTAGTGACTTGTTTTAAGACGGGATTTGGCCCATTTCTTTAATTTTCTCTTGGCTTGGGCGATTCTTGGAGGATTTCAAGAGGGGGTTTCATCACTCAATGCCAAGGTAAGTTATCCTCACTTATTAGAAGTTAAATACATCAATTATATATGGATTTTAACATGGAAATTAGTGGAAATTTGGGGTTTTGAGGAAGACCTAGAAATTTGATATTCTTGAATTTTGACCATGATTTTGGATATGAAATTGAGAGAAAATTATATATTTGAGTTCGTGAGGTTACAGGTAAAGTTTATCTTCGAAAAAATTCGGAATCCGGGCATATGGGCTCGAGGGCGTTTTTGTCAACTTTTCGATCGGGTTGGGGAATTGCTATAAATTGGATTGAAATGAGTAATTGAGTATATATTAATGGATTTGTATAATCATTGGCTAGTTTTGGAGAATTATGTGTCGATTTAAGTATTCGGAGGAGCGTGGAATGCCGGTTATGGATCTTCGGAGCGAGGTGAGTTTCCTTTCTAACCTTGTAAGAGGGAATTGTCCCCATAGGTAAACTAATTGATTATGTACTCCTATTTTGGCGGGCTACGTACGCACGAGGTGACGAGAGTCCGTGCGTAGCTACTATTATGCTATTGTTCGGGTAGTTAGGACCCAAAAGCATGCTATACTTGGATTATTTATGAACCTATTGATAGCTTGAATTGCTTAAGCACATTGAATTAGTAAATGAATTTCTAAAAGGATTAAACTTCATTTTCTTAAATCGTTAAAAATGGAATTAGCCTTTATTTGGACGACTGTTCCCTGATAAATTCGTAATTTTCTATTTGAGCTTGTATTTCTATGTGTACCTGTGTCGCATGTATGATTCGCGAGCAGGGTATTTGTTTATTTTATGTTGACCGCATCGCAGGATAGTTTGCGAGCGGGTTAATCGATACATCTATGGTTCGAGCCGTTCGATCCTCGGCAGTGCACAATTTACTTTTATGTTTGATCGGGCCTACGCCCCACGGTGATTATTTGTGCATGCCGGTATTGTTACCTTGAACTTATTAAAGTTATTATTGCCTCTTCATGGCTTGAAAATATTTGGATAAATAGTTTAAAGAAAATTTTGGAATTTTCCTATAAACAAATTAACTGTTTACTCGTTTCCTTCTATTGGATTAAAAATCATGTTTATACAGTCCACGATTTAAGGAATTATTGAATCATTATTGGACCACTAGTTAGTGTCAAAGTCGACCATCTCGTCTCTACTTCTTCAAGATTAAATAGGATACTCATTGAGTACACGATGTTTTCATACTCATACTACACTTCTGTGCATTTTTGTTTCACATGAATATCTAACTCTAGTGACCTACTAGGCGTAACAGCACAGATGATTCGGGGACTAGGTGAGTTGCATTATTCGAGGCGGCCAGCAACTAGTATAGCCCCTTCCAGTAAATTGTATTTACTTTCTGTCCACTGTATTTCGGATGGATGTTGTATTGTATTATCTCTTAGAAATTATTCATGCACTTGTGACACCGGGTTCTGGGATGGTTTTGAAATATCTTGTATTAATTGCTTATTATTGAATTTGAATTGAAGCAACTATCTTTTTACTTACGAAATAAGAAGGAAAAACCTTGGTTTTCAAAATTGTTTAAAAAGGAATCTAATTAAGTATTTTAGTTGGCTGGCCTAACAGTGGTATCCGGCGCCACCACAACCCGTAGTGGATTTTGGGTCGTGACATTTTTAGTGGAGTTTGTGTCTGAACTCAAGTATTGTATTCCTTGTGTTCATGTCTTTTAAAGAAGAGGGGATGGGTTTTTATTGTTTTGAAAACATGTGAGAAATAAAGTAATAAGTAAAGTTTCAATACAAATATGGAGATAATCACAGTCAGAATCAAATCAACCAAGTGATTCCCCTTTAATTGAGGAATCACCTGTTTAACGGGGCTAACAGTCTCATAAGAAGGAAGGAAAATCAGTTTGTAGGTAGATTGATTGTTACCATAAAAAGGAGTAAAACACTAAGTAAGCAATCGTTGCTAAGAACAAAAATATACTTATTGTGGGGAAGGACTCTGCAAGGCAAAAATAAGGAAAGGAATCAATTAACCTTGATAGGGGAGTGAAATTAGAATTCATAAAAGAAATGTTTTTGAAATAAGTCACAAGATTGGAGATCAATCAAAGAAGGAACCTCAGCATATAAATAAAGTGCACAAATAGTAGACATGCAAGGCCAAACCTATTGGCAAAATAATAGCATGAAATAATAGTACAAAGTTCAGTAGATAGCAAACATTCAAAGCATGATAATCAAGTAGGTCAAGTCACATTGAGTCAATAGCAGAGTGTCAGAAAATGCAAAAGTTTCACAACAGCAGGTAAGGAAAATCCTATAAAACATTAGGGTTTCAATCATAGTCAAGTTTTAAAGATAATAGGAGCCTAAAAATCAGAGGAATCACATAAAGGAAAAGGAGATTTTGAAACAAGGAACTTCAAATCGAGTCAGGAATTCAAACGAATAGTTTCGAACTCCAAAGACATAGGTTTCTTCAACAGTATTAAAGCTTAAAAGATTATAAACGAACAAATCAAACTAATACTTAGCAAACAGTTTCCGAAACTCAAATGAACCAAAAGAAATTATTGTTTTAACATCAATCGATTTAAAGATAATAAACAAAAAAATCAAACAAACACTTAGCAAACAGCTTCAGAAACTCGAATGAACCCAAAAAAAATTAGGATTTTCAACAATAATGAGTTTGAAAGATGGTAAACAGACAAGTTAAGCAAGAGTTCAAACAAGTACACATCTTAAACATATTAAAAGTCAGAGAAGAGATTTTAAAATAACTTAACAGGAAAACCCTAATCGGAAAAGACACAGAGTCATTTTTTGAAAAAAACTTCGAGAAGATGCTTAAAAGTTCAAGATAAACAGAGATCTAAAGTAGATCTAAAGGAAACCGGAAAGGATCTTAGAGATTAGGGTTTCAGAAGACCTAGAAAAGGTGAGAGAGGCTTCGAAAGATATCGATCTACATGAGAGTCAAAGGTCTGACTTGAATGGACATGGCTGGCCGCAGAAAGGTCATAGAGCAAATACTAGACCAAGCTCTTTCAGAGTCTGGTCATGAGACCACAGAACTAAACACGTAGAAGTCGTGGAAGGTTGGTACAGGTCTCCGATGACCTTGAAATGCCATGGATTAGGGTGGTGGCAGCTAGGGTTTGGGGTGTTGCATAGAGGATTTGGGAGAAGAGGGATTCAGAGGTGGCGTGTGGTGACAAATGAAATGGTTTTGGGGGGGGGGGGTAGTTTGGAATTAATTAAGGCAAGGGTGATTGTTGGCCGTTGATCTGAATGATCAACGGTCTGGATTAAGACGGGTAAATGGGTGATTTAATAAAACTAGGTTTGGGTCGGATTAAATTGGAATCGGGTCAGGGTTCAATTGGGGTAGAATTTAGGCCAATATTGAAATGAAATCTAGCTAGATTTTAAATAGCCATTTCCCCTTTTGATTTATAAAAAATAATAAAATAATTTCTGAAAATAAATTAAAGGTACTAAAATGATTTATGACTAATAATTAATTATTTAAAAATTCCGAACTTAATTTTATGAACATAAATGTAGTTAAATCTTAAATGAGGCTAATAATGCAATTATATGCAATTTAGCTTTAAAAATACTAAATAAATTTATAAAAATATGCAAAAATTTCCTTGGCTATATTTTAGCATAGATATAAAAGTGCAATAAGTGAATCAAAAATGATAATTTTGGAAACAATTACTGGATTTTATGGATAAAAATAGGAGAATAAATAGATTTAAAAGTCTTTTAAAATTAAGGAAAAGTAATGAAGCACTTGGATATATCCATATATGTATACATATACCACTTTGAAGCTTTTTTCATATTAAGAATATATAGGAAAAATTGGGTGTCAACAATGATGGTGTGTTTTTCCTTGATATTGAGCCTTGTGACCACGTTGGGCAGATTGTGAAATTGAGCATAGAACTATGCTGGGGGGATTGTGATATTGAGCCTATGACCATGCGGGCAGATTGTGAATATGAGCCTATAATTATGTCGGGCGGATTGAGATATTGGAATGTGAGTTGTCCGTGCGGTTGTGATTTGAAATGTGGGAACTAGGTGTCGTGAGCATAGGATGGTGGATTGAGACCCGTGACTTGTGATTATGAGATGAGGTATATCACAGAGTGATTTTGTTGTGAAACTTGTGTTAGAACAACTTGATTAATTGGTTGTTCTTTATGTTCCTCATTTGGTTTTAACGATACTTCACAATGTTCTTATTGCTTTACTGTTTATATCATTTGTTAATTCTTGTTGCCATTTACTGATTTCAGCTTTCCATTATTAGCCTTATTCTTCTATACTGCATAGTTATTTTGTCTAGTGAGTGTCTTCACTTGTACCTCGTCACTACTCCACTGAAATTAGTCTTGACACTTACTGGGTACCGACTATGGTTTACTCATACTACACTTCTGCATATTTTTGTGCAGAGCCATGTATTGGAGATATCGAACTTGGGAAGAGTTAGCTAATTGGTCACGAGGATTCAAGGTAGAACTGCTTGGTCGTCGCAGTCCCTTGGAGATCTTTCCTTTCTTTGTTCTGTCAGCTTGTTATTTGAACATTATTGTATTTCGATCTTTGAGATCTTTTCATGTACTTAGCTAGAGTTCGTGACTCTGTATTACGAGTCATGGGAGGTTGTTATGATTATTGTCGTGTAGGCTCATTTCGCTCTTGTTTCGATATTCATATTAAACTCTGGTTAAAATTATCATTGTTAAAAACTGCTTAATTGTTATAGTAATCGGCTTGCCTAGTGTTAGAGACTAGGAGCCATCACGACATCCTATGGAGAGAGTTTGGAGTTGTGACACCTTCTCTAGGCTATTTTTGGAGCCCAAAATTTGAAATGAAAGATTGTTTTTTCTTCACTTTATACTTTGAGTTACCTTAGCTTCTTGGGGTTTTAAGTTAGAAAAAGATATCCCTTGACCCATGATTTTTTATTGATAAAGGAGTTTTGAATCTGGTTGACTTTATTATCGGGAATTATAGCTTCTGATTGTTAACTTTTTTACTGAAAAGGTTTCATAAGAGATGACCCTTATATTCATAGTGATCGTGAAGAGGATGTCTCCCATTCATTTCGATACAATTATTTGATGTTTTTGTAATATACAAATAAAGTAAACATCAAACTACTTGGACAAGAAAAAAGAGATAGATGGAAACAAAAGGATTTTTCATTTATTCCTTTCATTCACAAAAACACATTTGAATAAGTAAGAATATTACATTCGCCAAATAATGATTTACCAATTCATGTGGCTAACCCGTAACTCGTATTTCAATGGAGCTTGATGTGAAATTACCAGTCCCAGCTTGAGGTGATCCATAATGATTGCACTTTTGAGTTCAGCACATGCTATCCCAATTTTGATAGTCCCCGGAATTTCTGCGCTTCGGGGGTAATATTTTCCACTTGCTTTTATTTTTAACTTACCTCAAAACTCTTAGTGCTATCAACCACTGCCTCATACAGGTAAGAATTTTTCCCCCCAAGTTGGAATGTAAAGTATAAAGATTTGAACACTAAACTTCATGTAGACGGGCATAATTTATTTACTTGGGACACAAACTGGACGAAGAAAAAAAGAATGCATGCGTATTTTCAATTTAATCAACAACCTTCAATAGTAATACCTTTTTAATATGGCTTACGTTCCATTTGCTTGGAAATTTAGCTCCATCTTTTTTTTTCAATTGATACGAGCCTTTATCAGTTATACTTGAAACCCGATAATGACCTTCCTAATTTGGTCCAACTTTTCAGTGTTGACTTCCTGAGTGTTGTGAGTTACTTTTCGTAGAACTCTACGAAGTCCCCAACTTTAAAGTACCAAAGATTCACTCTATGGTTACAATACCTATTTTTTCTTTGCTTTTTGCGCCATCATACTAACAAAAGCCAAATTTTGGCATCGTGATGATCCAAATGGTCATCTTTTTTTTTAAAGTCCATTTCCATATTCTAAGGCCTTGAAAACCTCCATGTATCTCTCCTCAATTTGTGTGCACAGTCCGGGTGCGATTCCGGAAAGTTTTTATGTGAATTTTAAGAAAAATATTAAATTTGGCCTTTAAAATTGACATTTTTGGTAAACGGACCTGGACCCGTAATTTGACGGTCCCTTAAGGTCTGTAGTAAAATATGGGACTGGGGCGTATGCCCTAAATCGAATTCTGAGGTCCCTAGCCCGAGAAAAGAATTTTTTTTTTAAAATATTTGCTGGAAAATCTAAAGACTTTAGGAATGAAATGGTGTATAATATTTATGGTATCGGGCCCGTATTTTAGTTTCGGAACCCGGTACAGATTTAATATAATATTTATATCTGTAAAACTTGATAAGAATCAGAGTTGATTTGGTATAAATCGGACCCTTGGTTGAGAAAATAAAAATTTGAACTATCTTGTTAAATTCATTGTTTAAACTGTTATTTTGGATATTTGATCGCACGAACAAGTTCGCATGATATTTTTAGACTTTTTTGCATGTTTGATTTGGAGCCTCGAGGGCTTGGGTGAGTTTTGGATAGGCCACATAGTGTTTTGGACAGGAAACTCAGTTGTGCATCTAGTGTTTTTGCACAAGCCTTTGATCTCGCAATTGCGAGATCAAGCTTCGCAATTGCAAAGTGAACAGGCTTGGGAAATGCAACAAATATGTTGCAAATGCGAACTCTAGGCCGGAATTTGCGTAGGACCCTCTATCGCAAATGCGGCATTTTGTTTGTAAATGCAAAGATAGCAGGATTTCAAAGGGTTCGCAATTGCGAACCCCTGATCGCAATTGCGATAACTCCACATGTTAAGTGAGAATTCAGACGGGATTTTTCATCATTTTTCACTTATCTCAAACCCTAAACATCCTAGGCGATTTTTCAAGACTCAAACTTCTTCAAATCATAGGTAAGTGAATTCTAACTCATCTTCTTCAATCTAATTCATCTTTTTACATGATTTCATTTCAAAGTCTAGGGGTTTTCATGGGAAATTGGGTGTTCTTGGGTAGAAATTAGGATTTTTAAATTTTGGGGATTTGGACCTCAATTTGAGGTTGAATTTCAAAACTAATTGCATATTTGAGTTCGTGGGTGAATGGGTAATCGGGTTTTGGTTCAAATTTTGAGTTTTGACCAAGTGGGCCCGGGGTCGGGTTTTGGCTTTTTGGGAAAAACATTGGGAAATTCATATGCATACATTAGAATTGGTTTAATTAGCATTTATTAATGTTATTGAATTAATTATGGTTAGATACGAGTGAATTGGTGGTAGAATCGAGAGGTAAAGTAGTGGTTGAGTGTTGAATTGTCCGTTGGCTTGAGGTAAGTGTTTGGTTTAACCTTGACTTGAGGGAATAGGAATTTCCGACTTATGTGCTAAATGAAATATCATGTGCGCGGTGACGAGTACCTATGCGCCACCAAATTTCCACTTTTAGTTTGTTCCCTTCCCCGTTTCCTAGTATAATGCTTCTTGTCTTATTTGCTATTTGCTTAAACTGTTTCCATGCCTTAATGGCTACTTGCTCTTAAATGCTTCCATGCCTAATTGCTTCATATTAACTGTTGCCCTTTATTGAATTATTTAATTATTTCATGTTAATTGTTGATGTTCCCATTGAGGTATTATTGGTTTCATAGCTTCATTTATTACCCCGTTAGCTTATATGGATTCATTGGTGCCTTATGGTGCACGTTGGTTGGTCTTGCTAATTTGTTTCCATGAGTGAAGTTTCATAATCATAGCGATATTACATTGTGTAGTTTAAGTATAGGAATAAGGGATAATTGTGATTGTCTGGTGGGATCGGGTTGCACGCCGCAACAAAGTGTAATAAGGATGGACATGTGGGATCGGATTGCACGCCGCAACAGGAGGAATATGGGTGATATGTGTTGAGGAGTAATAACAGAGGACATGTGGAATCGGGTTGCGCGCCGCAACAAGGAGGAATAAGGGAGAATATTGATATTGTTATTCTTGGAAATATTGATATTGTTATTGTTTATATGGTGGGACCGCGATGCACGCCACATCAATTATTGCGCTTTGGCATTTATTTATGTTGAAGTTGTTATTGAGGTGTTGAAATTCCCTAAGGATTGATGATAGTTGAATACTAGTAGACTGGTTGGGTCCTATGTTCCTTTAATGCAAGTTCTGGTTATTTTCATTCCGTACTTCTTTTCTGTTTATTATAAACTGTTGCAAGTTATATATATTGTTATGCCCCACCGTAACCTCGTCACTCCTTCGTCGAGGTTAGGCTCGACACTTACCAGTACATGGGGTTAGTTGTACTGATGCCACACTCTGCACTTTTTGTGCAGATCCCAGTTCTGGACCGTACGAACCGTAGTTCGAGGTTGCTGCCTTCAGACTAGTGGAGATCTGAGGTAGTCCTGCAGGCGTCCGCAAGCCTTGGCGTTCCATCTATCCTGCTTCTTTTCTATTTTATCTATTTCTGAGATAGATTTGTATTTCTTTGTTCATACCACTATTTGTAGTATTCATAGACAGTCTGTAAAATTGTGACACCAGTTCTGGGTGGAGTTTTATTATAGTTTCGTGTTTATATTAAGATAACTTGTTAAATTATGTTCTTTCACATTTTGTTTTCCACTGATATTCTTATATTAACTAACAAATTGCTAAAAGATAAAAAAAGATGAAATAATTTGTAATGTTTGCCTGCCTAGCGAGTACAATGTTAGGTGTCATCATGGTCTCGATGGTGGGAAATTCGGGTAGTGACAGGCGCTTATCAAGAAAATCTAATTTAATCAGCATAGCTTCAGCATTCTCGTTTGTTTGTCCGAGAAAGTCTCACAACTAGTTGACTTATCTCCACCAAAATCAGATTCGCTATCCTATATACGAGAGAAAATGGTGTTTCTTTGGTGCTTGATTTTGTCGTGGTACGATATTACCATAATACTCCTGGTATCTCTTCAATCCATCTACCTTTGGCATCTTCTAACTTTTCATCAAATTCTGAATTATTATTTTGTTCATCGACTCTGCTTGACCATTACACTTGGATGATACAGGGATGACATAATCTTTTTATCTTCAATCCCTCTAAACTTTTTATAATGTGGAGCATATACATTGTATTATGTTTCCACACGTAATTTCTTTTGGGATTCCGAATCTATAAATGATGTGATCCCAAATAAAATATATTACCTCACATTCTTCAATCTTTTTAAAAGCTACCACTTTTACCCATTTAGAAAAATAATGAGTCATACCTAAAAAAACTTTTACCTAACCGACTCTGTGAGGTAAAGGTCAGAGTATGTCCATCCTACATTTCACATTTCATGAACGACCACAGTGACATAACTACATGTAAGAGTTCTGCCGGCTGGCGTACCATCTGAGCACAACACTAACACTTATCACGTTTATGAATAAATGATTTAGTGTCACGCTCCATTCGGGGCTAAAAGTAATCGATTCTCACCTACTTTTTCACCAATGAATCTGCATCAGAATGATTTCCATAAACTTTTGTGAACTTCCCTAATCATATAATCAACTTCTACGGGACTTAAGCATCAGGTTAACAGATTCTGAACGACCTTTGATACAATATCTTATCAATAAGGAAATACCGAGCAGCCTTCACTCTGAGTGCTCAAGAGGCCTTATCATCTTCAGGGAACTTGCCGTATCTTAAGTAATCAATACATTTATTTCTTCATTCCCACACAAGACTTGTCGAATTGACTTTGCAATATCTGTCAATATTTAGGACTGAATGAAGCAACTATACAATCGAATTAGAATCAACGCCTTTAATTCAACCGATGAGCCCAAGTTGTATAACACATATGGCCTTTCATATTTTCCTCTCTCAGAATATGAGTTATTATCCATTCCTTGAATCAGAAAAGATTTGTTTAAGTACTTCTGCATATGATCTTCTTTAGCGTAAAAAATCTCATATATTTTATTGATCACCAGCTGAGAATCAACTTCTCTTTTATAACCTCGAAGCTGAGTCCCCGGGCTAACTCAAGTCCTATAATCATAGCCTCATACCCGGCTTTATTGTTAGATAAAGAAACAGTTCATAAGGCTTGCTTTAGAACTTCTCCAGAAGAAGTACTAAGAACTATGCCTAGAATTGGCCCTTTAACATTGAGTACACCATCTATAAACAAGGACCAAACAACTAGAAAAAATTCCTGATGCCAACACTACTTTGTTTTTCTGCTCGAGGCATCATTCCTGGATTGAAATCAGCCATCAAGTTAGCCAACTTGCGATTTGATACCAGTTTGTGATTTATACTCAGAATCAAACTTACTAATTTCTACTGCCCGTTTAGCCAATCGACCTGATAACTCAGGCTTATGTAGAACATTATGTGAAGAAAAAGTCATAAACATGGCTATTATGTGACATTGAAAGTATGGCCTAAGCTTTCGAGAAGTAGTCACGAGAGCCAAAGTCAACTTTTCCAAGTGATGATACTGATTTTCCGCACCTGATTATATCTTACTAATGTAATAAACAGTATATCGCATACCTTCTTCTTTCTGGACTAGAACTTCACTTACTGCACCTGACAATATCTTACTAACATAATAAATAGGATATTGCATACTTTATTCTTTCCGAACTAGAACTGCACTTAACGTACCTCCCGACACCGCTAGGTATATTAACATATGCTCACCATTTTTTGGCTTGGATATCAAGGGTGGACTGGACAAGTACTTTTTAAGATCCCGTACGTTCACTGGATTTTGATGTCCAATCAAATTTTTCTTTTCTAACATGAAAAGAACCAGTGGCATTTCTTTGAAGATTTGGATGTGAACCTGCTAAGGGCTGCTATTCTCTCGATTAGCCTTTGCACTTCTTTTATATTTCTCAGTTAATATGGAATATCTTCTATGGCTTTAATCTTGTCTAGATTTACCTCTATCCCTCTTTGTGACACCAAAAAGCTGAGAAACTTTCCGACCAACTCCATATGCACATTTCTCCGGGTTAAGATTCATGTTATACTTCCTCAAGATGTCAAACTTTTCTTGCAAATGACTTAGATGATCCAAGATACTTAACCAACATGTCATTAATATAAACTTCAATAGTTTTCCCAATTTAATGTTCAAACATCTTATTCAAGAGCCTCTGATAAATGGCTCCAATATTTTTTACCCAAAAGACATCACATTATAGCATTAGGTACTAAAATTACCGATAAATAATATTTTTTCCTGATCATATGGATGTGTTCTTAATTTGATTATATCCGAAATATGCATCAAGGAAACTCATCAAATCATGCTCAATCGTGGGTTAAATCATTCGATTATTGTTTGGCAATGGAAAAGAATATTTAGGGAAAGCCTTATTCAAATTTCTAAAATCAATACATATTCTAAATTTATTCAATTTTTGGGCACTACAACTACCTTGACTAAGAAATCGGGGTATTTAACTTCTCAAATAGCCAATATTTGAGTAACCTAGTTACCTTCTCCTTGACAAACATGTTTCTGACCTTAGCTATTGGTAATTTTTTTTTGCTTTACCAAAGGGAAACTAGGACTCAAGATTAACTTACAAACTGTCACTTCAAGTGGGAAATCTGTCATATCTAGTGGGACCACGCAAAGTAATATAAATTAGCTTTAAGATATTCAATAATTTCACTCTTGAGTTCAAGGCTTAACCCGGTACCTAGGTATGCCCCTATTTCTAGGAACTTAGTGAGAAAAGTGACCAGCTTGAGTTCCTCTACAATTGATTTTGGTTGCACCCTCATCATCTAGTACCTGAAAAGATCTTGGGTACCTGGTAACTATCAATATCCTTCTCTCGACATTGTCTTCACTGTGTATAGACACCTAAAATGACTCGAGTATAGGCACCAAACTCTGTAATTGCTATTTACCGAGTCCAATCGCTTTGTTGTTAGATAAAGTAACTGCATTCATTTTCTTAGTGGCGGGGTGGTCTCTTCTAATCTGCTTAAATTCATCTGGTGTTAGGGATTTTAACAATTGGTGATAAGTTAACAGAACAAAATTCATATCATGAATCCATGGCCTATCAGTGATCACGTTGTATCTCATATCTCTATCCACAACTTCGAATAAAGTTGATTTCATCAGTCCTACTGTATATGTAGACAACATGATCTCTCCACGAATCATCATGCTTGTTAAATTAAATGCAACCAAAAGCTTTGTAGCTGGAATAATGCTATATGTCATGTTTGATAACTAGGGATTTTGACGCATTTTATACTCCTTCTTGCTTATGTTTTGATTAGAAATTCACACAAAAGTCCCAAAAAGGCTCACAAGTTGTACTTGATTGCAGGTTTGATAAAAAAAAGATAAGATGTCAAAGATCAACTCAAAAGGAGTAAAACTTGCACAAGTGCCAAAGACAAGACAAGCTCAGGCAAAACATGCACTGTGTTGTCCGCACTAGGAGATTCAGAGAGGTCGATTCCAAGGCAAAAATTCAATGCGGCCGCACTAGGATTTGTGCGGTCCACACTGAGACCAATGCGGATGCACTTGATTCTGTGCGGTCCACAAAGACAAGATTCAGAGAATGCTAGTTTTGAGTTTTCAAGCCAATGCGGTTCACATTCAATTCTGTGTGGACCACACTAGAAGCCTTCGCGGCCGCAGTACATTATCTGTGGTCCATGATGCCAGCTGTTTTTCAAGTCCAAATCCCTAGTGCGGACCGCGGTCCATTTTGTTAGGTCCGCACTAACCCCACAGGGGCATTTTTGTCTATATTTTTCAGCCTACTATAAATAGCTTCTTTTACCATTTTTATGGTATCAGATATTGTAATTAAGCAGTTGTGCTCGTGGGTTCGACTTTCTAAGACATTTTGGATAATTTTATCTACTTTTCATCATTGAATCTTGTTATTTAACTTAGTGATTAATTAATATGAGTTTGTCTTCATCTATTTCTTGTTTTTCTTCTTTAAATATGAGTAGCTAGACACATAAGCTAGGGTTTTGGCTCAACCCTAGTGTGTGTAATTGTTGGGTCTTGTAATTTAGGGCTAAATTGACTATGTGTGTTTGTTATTTAGGCCAATTTCATGGTAAATTGCTGAATTAGTGGTTGCAAATACTAGTTTGTGTTGAGTTGACTTGAGCTCTTCTTGAGAAAGAGAGCCTAAGTCTCCGAAATTGGTCCAACAAGGAATTGGGGCGTACTCAAGAGATTGATAGCCCCAATTAAAGGGTTAAACCTCGAGAGAGTAATACCCGACTTGAACCCTAGTTGCTTGTGCAAATTTGCATACCCAATTGGTTGTGAGAAAGCCAATTCAGGTAAAATCACTTGAAACACCGAGAGGTGTAGAGTGGGTAAAGTCGTGCAACGGTTATATCATACTCCCCAAATATGTCAAACATGCCTTAGTTTCAAGTATCCATCAATTGACCACCTGGGCAGAAGTCACTACCCTAGTGCCTTTTAAACTTATTTGAACAACTCGTAGCATTATAACTCTTAGCATAATTTAGTTGCAATTACCATTTGTAGTTTTGATAATAGTAGAAGTAAACAAAAACCCTAAAAATGAATAGAAGTGTAATTTGGAATGCATACGCAACTCTACACTAGATAGAAACTCGATTCCAAATTCTAGTTCTCTGTGGATATCGATCCCGACCCTAAATCGGGTAAAAGCTGCTCCGACCCTCTCTCGCTACTTAATTAGTAGTGCGGAGTAGGTCGCAACAATAATTGGAACAATCAACAGCAAGGGAACAACAATTGGGGAAATCAAAATAACAACAGGAACAATCAAGAAAACTGGGGCAACAACAACAATTGGGGTGGAAACAACAACAACCAAGGTGGATGGAACAATAACCAAGGAAATCAGGGGCAAGGCTTTCAAAGGCCCCCAATGTACCAACAACCGAGCAATCCACCACATTTTCCTTCTCAGGGTCCTAGCTCATCCAACAATGAAATAGGTAGAATTGAAATGATGTTCGAACAAATGATGAAGAAGAATGCGGTTTTCGATGCGCAATTGGCTTCTCACAATACTTCAAATTAGGAATTTGGAGGTCCAGCTAGGCCAAATCTCACAGTCTTTAAATACTCTCCCTAAGGGGGCTCTACCGAGTGATACGGTGGTGAACCCAAAGGGTGGAACAATCATGTTATGGAGGTAAATACAAGGAGTGGAAGAGGCGGTGATGTGAATGTCTCCAATAAAAAGCAAGTTTTGAGTGATAAAGTTGAGTTGCAAGAACATGAAGCTCCTTTGGTGGTTCAGGATATGGTTGATGAGAAAGTGAATCAAGAAGTGAGACTGATATTCAAGATGCCGAGGTTGAAACGCAAAATGACGTGAACCCGTCTAGGGAACACGTAGTTGACATGCCGGAGCCGATTGTGCCAAAAGCCAAGACACCCTTGCCTAGGCCCCCTCCACCTTATCCTTAAAGGCTAGCCAAGCAGAAGAATGAGAATCAGTTTAAAAAGGTCATTGACATGATGAAGAGCCTATCCATCAATGTGCCTTTGGTGGAGGCTTTGGAGCAAATGCCTAGCTATGCCAAATTCATGAAAGATTTGGTTACAAAGAAAAGATCCATGGACTGTGAAACTATAATTATGACCCACCAAGTTAGTGCTATAGTATATTCAATGGCTCCGAAGTTAGAGGATCCCGGTGCTTTCACAATCCCTTGCACTATTAGGAGTGCAGAATTTGCTAAAGCTTTGTGTGACCTAGGGGCTAAGTATCAATTTGATGCCCTACTCATTTTTCAAGACTTTGGGTATTGGGTCACCAAGGCCAACTTCCATGAGATTGAAAATGGCGGATAGATCAATGAAGCGACCATTGGTTATAGTTGATGATGTGCTTGTCCGGGTGGACAAATTTATCTTGCCAGCTGATTTTATGATATTGGATTGTAAGGTCGGCTATGAAGTTTAGATCATATTAGGGAGACCTTTCCTTGCTACGGGGAAGGCTCTAGTAGATGTAGAAGCAGGGGAATTCACTTTCAGGATGGGTGATGAAAAGGTATCCTTCATGTGTGCAAGTCAATGAAGCAACCCAATTGTATCGAAGTGTGCTCATTTGTAGATTTAGTCACGACTGTGATAATTGATGACACTAGTGCAATGATCAATGTTGAGGAACCTTTGGAGGCTGTATTATTGAATATTGATGCCAATGATGATGCGGGCCGAGTGAAGTGTGTGAATGCTTTACATGAAATGTGCTCTTATTCTTGTGAGCCTAGGCAACTCTCTTTGGATCTTGAAAATAGAAAGACGCCTCTAACAAAGCCTTCAATTGAGGAACCCTTGGTAATGGAGTTGAAGCAATTAGCTCCACACCTCAGGTATGAATTCTTGGGCTCTAATTCAACTTTACCAGTTATTCTTTTCTCTTGTCTTACTAACATGCAGGTAGATGCCACATTGGCGGTGCTCAAAAAGCAGAAAAAGGAAATTGGATGAACTCTAGCTGATATTCGGGGAATAAGACCCGCATTCTGTATGCACAAGATTATTATGGAAGATGATGCAAAACCCTCATTGGAACATCAAAGGAGGTTGAACGAGGCAATATAAGAAGTTGTGGAAAAAGATGTGATCAAGTGGTTAGATGCCGGTGTGGTGTATCCTATCTTTGACAGCTCATAGACTTCTCCGTACAATGTGTGCTGAAGAAGGGTGGTATGAACATGGTGACCAATGCTAATAAAGAACGTATTCCAACCCGGACAGTGACCGGATGGAGGGTGTGCATGGACTACCACAAGCTAAACAAGGTGACCCGCAAGGATCATTTCCCATTGCCTTTCTAGGACCAGATGCTTGATAGTCTTGCTGGGCTTGCCTTCTATTATTTCTTGGATGGTTATTCAGGGTACAATCAAATTTTGATAGATCCCGAGGATCAGGAGAAGACAACCTTTACTTGTCCATATGGCACCTTTGTTTTCTTTCGGATGCCCTTTGGGTTATGCAATGCACTTGTAACATTCCAATGGTGTATGATGGCCATTTTCACTGATATGGTGGAAGATATTTTGGATTTGTTCATGGACGACTTCAGTGTTGTGGGTGATTCATTTGATAAGTGTTTGAACAATTTGGATAGAGTTTTGGCCCGGTGTGAAGACACCAATCTTGTGCTAAATTGGGAAAAATGCCATTTTATGGTTGAGGAGGGCATAGTTTTGGGTCATATAATTTCAAAGAATGGTATTGAGGTTGACAAATCCAAAATTGAGGTGATTTCAAGACTTCCTCCCCCCACTTCTGTCAAGGGGGTTAAAAGTTTTCTTGGGCATGCGGGGTTCTACCAGTGATTTATCAAGGACTTTTCAAAGGTAGTGAATCCTTTGTGTAAGTTACTATAAAAGGATACAAAGTTTGTGTTTGATGAGAGATGTATGCAAGCCATTGAACTTCTCAAGAATACATTGACTACCACCCCGATCATTACCACACCCAATTGGAGCTTGCCTTTTGAGCTCATGTGCGACACAAGTGATGTTGCAGTTGGGACAGTTTTGGATCAAAGAGTGAACAAAATGTTTCATCGGGTGTACTATGCGAGCAAGACAATGAATGAAGCTAAAAGGAAATACACGGTGACTGAGAAAGAATTGTTGGCTATTGTGTTCGCCATGGTAAAATTTTGGCCATATATTATGGGAGCCAAATTTATAGTGCACACTGATCATGCAGCTCTTAGATACTTGATGACAAAGAAAGACTCTAAAGCTAGACTGATGTGATGGGTCTTATTACTTCAAGAGTTTGATTTAGATATTGTGGACCGGAAAGGTAGTAAAAACCAAGTAGCGGATCATTTGTCCCGCTTGGGGGAGGAAGGACGGCTGTGTGATGGCCTAGAGATCAATGATGCATTCCCCGATGAGCAACTACTTTCTGTGTTGATGAGTGATATGCCATGGTTTGCGGACATTGGTAATTTCCTTGTGACTGGCATCATCCCGTGTGAGCTCTCTTCTAATCAAAGGAAGAAGCTCAAACGGGATAGTCTGGACTTCTATTGGGACGAGCCATATTTGTTCAAGATTTGCACCAACGGAGTGATCCGGAGGTGTGTACCTGAGGAGGAGCAATTTAGCATCCTAGAGGCTTGTCATTCCTCCCCCTATGGTGGCCATCATGGAAGGGCGAGGACAGCTTCAAAAGTTCTGAGTTGTGGTTTTTATTGTCCAACCTTATTCAAATATGCAAGTGATCTTGTAAAAAGGTGTGATCAATGTCAACGAGTGGGCGATATTTCCAAGAAAGATGAGATGCCTCTAAACACCATTCTCGAAGTGGGTATCTTTGATGTATGTGGTATCAATTTTATGGGCCATTTTGTAAGCTCGTGTGGAAATACCTACATTCTTGTAGCGGTTGATTATGTCTCAAAATGGGTCAAGGTCGTGGCCTTTCCCAACAATGAATCTAGGAGTGTGATGGCATTTCTAAAGAAGAGCATTTTCACAAGGTTTGGTATGCCTCGGACAATTATTAGTGATGGAGGATCGCATTTTTGTAATAGAGCTTTTGATGCCTTGATTTCCAAGTATGGTGTCAACCACAAAGTGTCTACGCCTTATTATCCTCAAGCAAGTGGCCAAGTGGAAGTGTCCAACAGGGAGATCAAGAGAATTTTGTCCAAAACTGTCAATGCCAATAGGACCGATTGGTCTAAAAAGTTAGATGATGCTCTATGGGCTTACCGAACCGCTTACAAGACTCAAGTTAGTATGTCACCATACCAGTTGGTGTTTGGGAAAGCATGTCATCTACCAATGGAGCTAGAGCATAAGGCCATGTGGGCCTTGAAGAAGTTGAATCTTGATTGGGATATAGTTGCTAATCTTCGGGTGGAGCATCTCAATGAACTTGATGAATTTAGGTTCCATGCCTACTCTAGTTCATCCATGTATAAAGATAAAATGAAATACCTTCATGACAAATATACTCGGGGCAAGGAGTTCAAGGTAGGAGATTTGGTGCTCTTATTCAATTCTCGACTAAGGTTGTTCCCGAGAAAGCTAAAGTCAAAGTGGAGCGGACCATTTGAAGTAGTGTATGTAACCCCGTTTGGTGTTCTTGATTTGAAGAACAAAAGTGGGGAAGTTTTTAGAGTGAATGGGCATAGGGTCAAGCCCTATTTGGGGAAGTTTGATGATAGCCATGTGGTGGCTCTTGTTCATTTCAAATGATTAGATGTTAAATCAGGCGCTTTTTGGGAGGCAACTCATGTGTTTTTCTTCTTCTTTATTTGATTTTCATTGTAGTGTAGGATTGGTTCTAAGTCTAACTGGTTGTGAGATGTTACAGGATTGTGTTGATGCAGTGCAGGTCTCTGAAGTTGTCAGTGCGGCCGCAGTCCATTTTGTGCGGACCGCACTGAAAAAAGAGTAAAAATACAACTCTCTGAAGTTTGCCACCATGGCCGCAGTCCATTCTGTGCGGTCCACGGTGAACCACTGTGGCCATAGTCCATTTTGTGCGGACCATAGTGTGTTGCCTCCTCAAGCTTGAGTATTGTTGTGCAGTGCGGACCGCGGTCCGCACTGGTTGGTGAGACTTGGCCCCAAGTCCTTTTCTATAAATAGGGCCTGAGGCCCTCCTTTTACCCTTTTCGAACCCTGACGTTTAAGCATAATATAATCAATGTTCATCTTTTCCTATTGTTGTATTTAACTGGTTGGAGCTGCTTAGCTTCGTTTCATCTCACATCTGGTAGCATTATCTTTCTTTTAATTGTTCAATTTTGTTAATTTCTTTTAATAATTATTTTTCTTACCTTCCTTTCTATGCTTCCCGTATTTTTCTTCAATTGATTAGTTAGGGTTGTTAATTTTTAGATTAAAATAGACATAGATAGTTAAAATCAATAGGTAATCATATAGGGACACTACTTAGGTGGAAAATTGGAACCAAAATCAAAATATGTGAAACCTTAAGTTAGTGCCACAGCAGGGCACCCTGTGCAGACCGCGGTCATTTTTGTGCTTTCCGTGGTGCCCGTGTGCGGTCCGCACTACTATTTTGTGCAGACCACATTGATGAACTTCTGATTGCTGAACCCTAGGCATTGCGACTGCACTACATATTGTGCGGACCGCAGTAGCCCAGTGCGACCGCACTACCATTTTATGTGGTCTGCACTGCCTAGATATAGAGAGTGGGTAGTCTAAACCCCACCTCTATGCGGGCCGCGGTTGATTTTGTGCGGTCCACACCGTGTGACTTCAATAGATTTTCTGCAATTTTCCTTTCCTGCTTCTGCAACTCTGTTCTTAACTGCTGCAACTGATACTAACAATTTCAATTGAATTGTGTTTGCAGACAATGGTGAGACAACGAGGTAAACAACCGGGCAGAGGATAATCCTCCCGGGGAGGGAAGAAGAAAATGATAAAACTCACTCCCCAAGCTCGGGAAAATATTAAATGGACAAGAAAGCTAATAAAAGTTGTTGATAGAGCTGATTCCCATTTGAGTATGAGCCATCACGGGAGATCTCTTCAGACTCCGTGCCAGAGTACATGGAAGACTGGCCAGAGAGGCCTAGGCTAAGAGATACACCTCCAGCATCCCCTACTGCCCAAGCGTTAGTGAACATTTCTTCTCGGTCATCTGAGGGCTTAGGTAAAGGTAGTGGGGAATACTCCACCTCTCTCATAGCTTCATTATCTGGAGAGGGTGCAGTAGGTGTTGAGGAGGAAGTTGGGGGAGACCAAGAACTAGGAGAAGGAGGTGAGCCTCAGGGGGGGGCATTGCTAGAATGAGAAAGCCGGAGGTTTGGCAAGATAGATTTGTTAGTGAGGTGGCGTATCATAAATATCAGGAGTGGTGGCCGGTGAGAAAGTTAATTCCGGAGCGGAGTTTTATTGATAGAGACATGTTACCTCACAATCCCAACATGAGGAGGCAGTTTAGGACAAGAGTGGGCCGGGACCATTTTCTAGATGAGTGTGTGGATGCCAACAAACACCTGGTCAAAGAATTTTACAGCAATGTAGCCCACATCAAAAAGGGCTCCAAAGTGACCAAAGTTCAAAATACGAAAGTGCTTTTTGACGAAAAGTCAATAAATGAATACCTTGGCTTTAATGAGGGGGATGAGACCTTGTACATGGCAAAGATGGAAATGGGTGAGGAGGTTCATCCCTGGCTAGCACAGTACCAGGCAATCCCAAGTACCACCCCGACTGGTTGGTTGTTGGAGTCAAGATCTTGAGACGGGGGTGGGAGACTTTTGTATGTAGCAGGTTGGACCCCACGACACATGACAACATCCTTCCTCTTCACAGGGCTTTTTTGGTGGCTTCGATCATGGCGGGGTACCCACTCAATGTGGGAAATGTGATGTCGAGGATTATCTCAATTGTGGGTGCGGAGCATGATAGAAACTATCCATTCCCCAGTTTCCTCAAGATGTACTTCCGGGATTTGAAGGTGGAAAAGAGGCCCTTCGACATCAAAGTCAAAATGAAGGACCCTTTCTCTTGGTACAGCATGTAGGGGGTGATAATCCCAAGAGCAAGAACTTCAAAGGTACAACTACTCTCCAACTGGACAGTCTAAAGAGCCAGTTATGGCAGTGGCTCCTGGTGAGCCTACCTCCACCTCTACATACATCCCTCCCGGTCCATCCACATCCATAGCCATTCCTGCTGGTCCATCCACCTCAACAGGCCCAGAGATTTTATCTTCTAGGGCACATCCCATTACTGCCCATCAATTGAGTCAGGCATTTCTAAGTATCAACAACTGGATGCAGACTGCCTCATCCAGGTTGTCTATCTTGACCACCACTATGAGGCTCAGTCGGCACCTCCAGCTCCACAAGTTCCACAGTAGATAGAGGATTCTCTCAAGGAGATACTTGACAACCAAAAGAAAATCCTCGACACTCAAGCGGTGCTCACAAAGGTAGTTGATTCACATGCCAAGGATCTCAAGGAGCTTGCTAAGGAGTACAAGAAGTTGAGGAAGACACGGGTCTCCAAGGAGTCCGTGAAGGAGCTGAGAGCGGATGTTGACAGACTAAAGGCATATCACCTGCCTTTAGACTTATTGCTCCAGAACCTAGCACCAAAAGTTCATCCATAGCCGGAGCAGTCAGAGAGGCCTCCCCAGAGGAAGAGGATGATTCCTAGAACTGACGATGCAGTCATCGAGCTGGCAGAGCCACATGAGACATCCTCCAGTCAGCCATAGGGTGCACTACCTCAGGAGCCTATCCAGGTCCAGGCCCAGGTCCCAGTAGCAGAGCAGTAGGCCACAGGGAACTAGTCTGAGGTTCCCGAGCATAGAGAGGACTCAGGGACCTCACATGAACCTATGCGGACGGACGGGCCATAGGGAGTTTTCTATATCTTTTTTTCCTTTCTCTTTTTGGTGTTTTATTTAGACTAGTTGGCATTGGGGACAATGCCAGCTTTCATTTGAGGGGGTAGGCCCTACATTTTGGATGATTGTATATATTTAACAATTTTTATGCTTTCTTGATTTTCATCTTTGGTCTGTATATAATTTTAATATTTCGTTACAAGTATCACACTTTTATTTTACTTTGGGTATATATATAAAGTTATGTTGCATTGTACATATTCAGCCCATCAATTGTATATTCAAATCCCCTCTTGTATATATTCATTCTACATTCCACAAACTTTTCCTTCTTAGCTTCTTATTTGTGATTTGTAGCTTCTTGTTTTCCATGTTTGCAATAAGCCTTTGGTTTTCTTAATGCCACAATTCTTTCCAAAGGTGGACTATTGTGTGAACCGGGTGGCTCTTCACAATAATGGATGGCGTGACAACCTTCTTAAGGTTTTGAGTCCGTTTTTCTTTTTTTTAGTAGTTAATAGTTAAGGGTACCTCAAGCAACTTCACTTGGGTCTAGCACATTTTCCTTTGATCTTATGATAAAACAATTTGTTGTGTTTAGGATGGTGAAAGTCGAGACCTTGAGTCTCTTGTGTTGGCTGATAATCATCAAGTGGTTTTTCGGGACCATTGTAATCTTAAACCTTATTTAAGGTCGTTGTGGGCCCCTGACTCTGTGTCTTTAGCAATCCCATAGCTTGTGTGGTGAGTAATCATATTGCAAGTCCATGTCCCGAGCCATTGGTCTAACTTGCCTTGAATGTTTGTTGAGGCAAAATCCTAAGTGAATTTTGACTTGAGACATGATTATAGGCTCTCCTTGGTCCAAATGATATCTTGAACACTTCCATAACCTACCAATGATAATATCCCTAGTCAACCCTTTTGAGCCTTAGACTTGTTTCCTCCACGAACTATGATACAAGCCTATACCCTTTCTAAAAGATACCCTCTCTTGGCACCCGATATTTTTTTTAGCACATGGAAAAAGTATAAGTTTGGGGGGAGAGACGAGGATTGCAACAAAGTGGTAAAAAGGGACAAAAATAAAGAAAAGTAAAGGCAATAAAAAAGAAAGAAAAGCAAAAGGAAAAAAAGAAACTTTAATGTGAAAAAGAATAAAAAGGGATTCAAAGAAAAGCAAAGAATGAAAGGTGTGGAAAGTTGAAAAAGGAGAAAAGGTTTGAAATGCATAAGAAAGAGTGACAGTGTGTCTCTCTAAACCCATAGAAAGAAGTGAAATAACTCAAAGAGTCAAGTGAATGGATGCCAAATGAATCAATAGAAGTGCTCAAGGAAAGATGGAACCTACTTAGACCAAAACATTTCCTACCCTGAACCAAAATCCTTCACAATGTCTCCACAAAAGCCCTATATGATCTTGAGTTGAATGAAGCTTACATTAGTGGATACTCACATAAGGTGCAAGCATATGGTATGTAGAACCAGACTTGTGGCTTTTTCTTGAGAGAGATGAGTGAATTTTCATTATCCTCATTCTGAGTGCCACTATCTTAAAGGTGAGGATTGCTTAGGGAGAGTTGAGGATGTGTGAGTTTGGGTTCCACAATGAGCAAAGTAATAGAAAATAATTCTTTGATATGTTGTGTCAATTCTTGATGCTCTTGTGTCGCACTTAATCCATGATGTTTCAAGGAGTAAAAGTTGTTAATGATTCATTTGTATTGAGGGCAATTGTTAGTCCCAATTGATGCTAGATGAGGTTACTTTAGGACAGCTGAAAATTTCTTGGATGTTCCCTCAAAGGGGTCTTATTTTGTTTGTTTGAGGACAAGCAAAAGCTTAAGTTTGGGGGAGTTGATAACTAAGGATTTTGACGCATTTTATACTCCTTCTTGCTTATGCTTTTATTAGAAATTCATACAAAATAGTCCCAAAAAGTCTCACAAGTTGTACTTGATTGTAGGTTTGATAAACAAAAGGAAAGGATGTCACAGATCAACTCAAAAGGAGTAAAACTTGCACAAGTGCCAAAGACAAGATAAGCTCAGGCAAAACAGGCCCTGTGTGGTCCGCACTAGGAGATTCAGAGAGGTCGATTCCAAGGCAAAAAGGCAATGCGGACGCACTAGTATTTGTGCATTCCGCACTGAGACCAATGCGGCAGCACTTGATTTTGTGCGGTTCGCAGAGCCAAGATTCAGAGAATGCCAGTTTTGAGTTTTCAAGCCAATGCGGTCTGCAGTCCATTCTGTGCAGACCGCACTAGAAGCCTTCGTGGCCGCAGTCCATTCTCTGCGGTCCGCGATGCCAAATTTCAGAGAGCTATTTTTCAAGTCCAAATCCCTAGTGCGGACCGCGGTCCATTTTATGCGGTCCGCAATAACCCCGCAGGTGCATTTTTGTCCAAATTTTTCATCCTAGTATAAATAGCTTCTTTTACCATTTTTAGGGTATCAGATATTGTAATTAAGTAGTTGCGCTCATGGGTTTGACTTTCTAAGCCATTTTGGGAAATTTTATCTACTTTTCATCATTGAATCTTGTTATTTAACTTAGTGATTAATTAATATGAGTTTGTTTTCATCTGTTTCTTGCTTTTCTTCTTTAAATATGAGTAGCTAGACCCATAAGCTAGAGTTATGGCTCAACCCTAGTGTGAGTAATTGATGGGTCTTGTAATTTAGGGCTAAATTGACTATGGGTATTTGTTATTTGGGCCAATTTCATGGTAAATTGCTGAATTAGTGGTTGCAAACACTAGTTTATGTTGAGTTGACTTGAGCTCTTCTTGAGAAAGAGAGCCTAATTCTCTGAAATTGGTCCAACAAGGAATTGGGACGTACTCAAGAGATTGATAGCCCCAATTAAAGGGTTAAACCTCGAGAGAGTAATACCCGACTTGAACCCTAGTTGTTTGTGCAAATTTGTGGTCTTGAGAAAGCCAATTCGGGCAAAATCACTCGAACCACCGATAGGTGTAGAGTGGGTAAAGTCATGCAAAAGTTATATCATACTCCCCAAATATGTCAAACGTGCCTTAGATTCAAGTATCTATCAATTGACCACCTTGGCGGAAGTCACTACCCTAGTGCCTTTTAAACCTATTTGAACAACTCGTAGCATTATAACTCTTAGCATAATTTAGTTGTAATTAACATTTGTAGTTTGATAATATTATAAGTAAACAAAAACCCCCAAAAATGAATAGAACTGTAATTTGGAACACATACGCAACCCTACACTAGATAGATACTCGATTCCAAATTCTTGCTCTCTGTAGATATTGATCCTGACCCTTAATCGGGTAAAAGTTGCTCCGACCCTCTCTCGCTACTTAATTAGTAGTGCGAAGTAGGTCGCGACCATTGTTCGCTTGCTCTGGCACTCTTAATTGAATGATATTAATCTAACTACCTGGATCAACCAACACACATATAATTTTAAAATCTACAACATTTAAAGATATTACCAAAGCACTATTGTGTGGTAATATAAGGTCATCTGCATCTTCTTCATTGAAATAAATTCATCGTCATCAGATGTTTCACAAAATCTCTTTCCATGAGTGGCCAATATTTTTTTGTTCCTTGCAGTCACAAATGTTACACCATTTAGCTTAGCCCCTCCAAAAACCATGTTCATCGTGAGACGATGGGACCCTGCTAGTTTTTTCTGTTTTGCTACATTATGACCTTTGACGTAGTTATTTTTAGCCTAGGCACTCAAAAATTCCCTAAGACGACCATTCTTAAGAAAAATCGCCACTTCTTCACGAAGATGCATGTAGTCCCCAGTTCTATGAACATGTGTTCCGTGTAATTCACACCACAACTTGCATACCTTTGATTATAGGATCTGACCAAATTGGTTTCGGGAACCTTTCTTCCTTTATGTTCCTCATAGCATAAACTATCTCTACAAGGCTAATGTTAAAATGTATTTGGATAATTTGGGGTAACTATTATCTCTGAATCCATATGGATCTTTATCCTGCAAACTTATGCTATTTTGCCCTTGATCAGTTCTCATGTCTTGTCCGGGTCTTTCTAATAATTGATACTCTCTAACACCATGTCCTTGCCCTTCCCAAAAGTCTAACCTTTCATTTGGCATGTGTCACGATCTAAAACTTAGCATATCATGATGGCGCCTAACGTGGTACTGGGAAAGCCGACATTTCAAAATACTTCCAGCACTTTTAAATAAAAATGAGCTAAAATAGTTTAAATAATTAAAGCTCTCATAAACTAGAGAGAAAATCAAAACTCAATACGGAAGTCCCCAAAATCAAGGCGTCACTGAGTACATGAGCATCTATACAACACAAGTTTGAAAATATTGTCTATGAAAAACTGAAACTAAATACATATAGCTGAAAGATTGGGAAAGAGAATCAAGGTCTGTGAACGCTGGGCAGCTACCTTGGAATATCCGAATGATCACATTGCGGAGATAATCAACACCCACCGTGTCCAGAAACATCTGGATCTGTACATGAAGTGCAGGGTGTAGTGTGAGTACAACCAACTCAGTAAGCAACAAGACTAACTATTTGACTGAAAGTAGTGACGAGCTTCACGGATACGGTTCAATTACGAAAAATACAATACAGGAAAATAGGCATGCTTTCAAGTTCGACAGTTAAAGCCCAAACGGTTAATTTGCGTCAAGTACAATTGAAACAGGATATATATCTCTCAGAAATTACATGATAGTGATATATGCTAGCTGAAGTACAATAATAAAGAAATCAAGTGCATAATCTTAGAGTAACAGTCATCCCTCCCATACCTCACAGTTACTAACTCCTCACAGTCTCTCAGTTCTCCCAGTCGCTCGGCACTCACGCCCGGCACTCACGCCTGGCACTCGCACTCGCACTCACACTCAATAGGTACCTGCGCTCACTAGAGGTTTACAGACTCCGGAGGGGCTCCTTCAACCCAAGCGCTCTAATAAGACAATCCTGGAATAAATTAATAAAATATATGTTGCGGCGTGCAGCTCGATTCCATAAATATCCTCACAATCAGGCCCTCGGACTCACTCAGTCATCAATCTCTCCAGTCTTCCGGGCTCTCAATTATCATGATAATCTGCCCAAACAGTGATGATATAATGTATCAATAAAGAACAATAGAGATTGAGATATAATATGTAATTAAAGTTGTGACTGAGTACAAATAACAATTTAGCAGATAATTTAACATGTAACACGACCTCTGTGGGTCCCTACAGTACCAACACATGGGCTAAACATGATTTCTAATATGATTTGCAGCTTAATTTCTATAACATATGAAGAGTATACAGATAATAACAGATTATTACACTATACAATTCCATAACAAAGTCACAATTCCTACCGTGCACGCCCACACGCCCATCAACTAGCATGTGAGTCATCTGAACACCAATCACATGACACGAAATGCAGTTTTTCATACCTTCAGAACCAAATTTAGAACTGTTATTTACCTCAAACCATACAAATCCCTACCCCGACATGCCCTTGCCTCACGAATCGGCCTACAAATGCCTCGAATATAGCCACAAACAATTCAATATAATCAACACGAGCTAAAGAAATCAATTCCTTAAGAAAATTCTAAGTTATTAGTCAAAAGTCAAAAAGTCGAATCAAAAGCCGGCCCCCGGGCCCACATCTCGAAATCCGATAAAAGTCATAAAATTCGGAAGCCCGTTCAACTAAGAGTCCAACCCTACTAAATTTACCAAAATCCGACAACAAATCATCACTCAAACCTAAAAACATAAAAACTAGGTGTGAAATTCAACGAGGAAACAAGATTATCGAATGAAAATGAGCACAAGTGACTTACCTTAAGAAACCCCTCAAAAACCCTTTCAAAAATCACCCAATCCCGAGCTTGGAATGTTCAAAATGAAGAAAACCATAGAACCCTCATTTTTAAAGTTCTATCCAGCCTTTTCGCTCCTACGGAAACTTAGTCGCACTTGTGATTCCGCTTTTGCGGAAATTTCTCCGCTTCTGTGGACATTCCCCAAGGCTCCCTACCTCCGCATCTGCACAATCACAAGTGCGGGATTTCCATCACACCTGCGCAAATTACCCCACTGGCCAACTCCTCTTCTACGCCCATCAAGTCGTACTTGCGACCACGCAGGTGCGAAAATTCCCTCACACCTACGACCAATGGACCTTTTCCCCTCAAAATCACATCTACGCTTCCCCAGCCCGTAACTGCGAGCTCGAACCTGCGACCAAAGCCCCGCGGGTGCGATTACACCAGAAGGCTTCAATTATAACACCCTTTTTAACTCTAAACTTGATCTAAAAATCATCCGAACTTTACCTGGGATCCTCGGGACCTCAACCAAATATACCAACAAGTCCTAAAACATAATAGAATTTAGTCGAGCCCTCAAATCAGCTAAAACAACAAAAAAAACATGAATCGCACCCCAGTTCAAGCCTATTGAAACTAAGGAATTTTCAACTTCTACAAACGACGCCGAAACCTATTAAATCACGTCCGATTGACCTCAAATTTCGCACAAAAATCAAAAATGACCCCAAAGACCTACTCCAGCTCCCGGAACCCCAATTCGAGCCAGGTATCCCCAAAGTCCACTCCCTGTCAAACTTTCAAATTTCCAACTTTCGCCATTTCAAGCAAAATTCAACTAAGGACCTCCAAATCACAATCCGGACACACTACTATGTCCAAAATCACCCAAAGGAGCTAATGGAACCATCAAAACTCCATTCTAGAGTTGTTTACTCATAAGTCAACATTCGGTCAACATTTTCGACCTACGTTTCCAGCATTAAGACTAAGTGTCTCAATTCATTCTGGAACTCCTCCGGACCCGAACCAACTTCTCCGGCAAGTCACATAACGATTATAAACCATAAAATAAGTAGTAAATAGGGAACGGGCTACAACTCTCAAAATGACCGCCCGTATCGTTACAACACGTAATGTTAGAACTGGCTCTTGGAGGACCTTCAATCGGAATCAAGATTATTTTTTGACTTTTCCATGTTCCGATCATGATTTAAAGCTTTGAAAGTTACCAAATAACTCAGTTGATCATCTTCTATTCTAACTTGATTCATAACGATTGTGAACATCAACCCATGTAGTTTCCTGGAACTCCAACAAGTTTTCTGTCAACTTTCTTGAGGCATTAAAGTTTAAGGGATTAAGGCCTTTAGTGAAAGCTTATGCTGACCATTCATCGGGCACCGCCAGTAACAACATTCTTTCTTTTGAGAACTTGATCATGAATTCCCGAAGTAATTATGAATCTCCTCGAGCAATTCTGAAGATATCTGCTTTCCATGCTTGAACTTTCCTTGCCCCAGCTGAGCTTTAATAAAAGAATATGCAAGCATTTCAACGGAATAAATTGAGTGTTAAGGTAAAAGTGAATACCATGTTAAAGCTCCTTTTGTTAAGGTTTCTTTGAATTTCTTTAGTAAAACCGATTCAATCTCGTTTGGAGCCAAATTATTCCTCTTTACAACACTGTGTACGTTATAATGTGCTCTTGCTGATATGATGTTTCACTATATTTTGGAATATCCAGAATCTCAAATCTCTTTGGGATCAAATCTGAAGATGCACTAGGTTTAAATGGCAACTGAATATATTTCTTTGATCATGGATCTTAAGGATCAGTGGCGCTCCCGAAATTTGACCCATCCGAGCATGAAACTGTTTAGCATTTTGATACGTCCATATATTTATATCTCTCATACACCTCATGAGTTTATTCATGAAAGGATCACCTATAGTGTTCTCGTTACCAGATCCATTGCTTGTACTGCGTGGTTATTATCCGATCTAAACTCCCTATTGAAGCTAAGTTACCAGTTCCCAAATTCATTTTCGTCGTGGGTACACTAGAAGGGACTCGAATTCCATCATTTGAATTACTTGAAGCCGCCGATATTACTTGTTGAAGTTCAGTCATTATCCAATCTTGTTTTGTGATTTGTTTCACAATTTCCCTGTGTTGCGCTCTCAAAACTTTCACGGTATTGGCTACGGGCTCATCAACCAAATCATCAAGAGTTAGAATCCTTACATGCCGAGAATTTCTTTCCATCCGACTTGGAGTTGATTCGTGTCCATCATGAAGAGTTTCACAAGTAGAATCGCCTTGCTGCAATCCACCACCTATAAGATGCAACTTGTCCCCAGGTTTATCAATGTTGTTGAGACGAGCGTTGAGTGGATTATAGGCAACATTGTCTGCCACAGGTGTACAGTGTACTGCTCTTACTATAATGATAATAATTTTAAGAAAGTTTGTATAAGAATAATAGACCAAATTAATATAGCAATTATCTAGTTCCTACGGTTGGTGCCAAACTATTTACTCAAAAAGAGGTACAATTGATTTTGTATATGGTTACTAAACACGTGGATTAAGATGGTAGAAAAATTACAAATGAGAAATATCAATATAAAACTTTATAAAGAATGAAACGAGCCTGAATTTGGGATGTAATCCACCAGAATGAAGTTGATAACAAAGCTCAGACAAATGCTTTTTTTGTAAAACTATATAAGAAAGAAAGTTTGTTCTTGATGTTTATAGTGGATCATGTTCTTATAATGAGTATAATTGTCTTTATTTATAGTTAAATTTAGGGAGACACGATCCTCAAATCTCGCTTCTTAAAGATGAGTAAAACCGCTTCTTAATGTTACATAACTTTGGGTATAAATGCTGAGATATTCTGTAATGGCTACCCCTTTAATTTTATTTCCTTCAACTGGTATTTTATTTTCAAAGTCATTCCTCCGGTATATGGTTCCCCGGAACTTATACAATACTGATCACATGGCTCTATCTAGTATTATTTGGCCGCTGACTCATCTTCATCCTGTCACCACTGCTACATATTTGCTCGCGAGATTTCCACCCGTAAAATCTGAATTTTACCTAATACAAACATTGTACAAGTTATTATCTTATATATATTCTTGAAGAATTGTATTGTGTTCTTGTGTAGCCACATCCGACATTTAATAAGAATATCTCTATTACAATCTTTAATCTAGTCCATATTATCATGATTGTTTCATATTTCATTAGGATAAATGTATTTGCTAGTGGACTTACAATGTAACTTTAATTCTTTACCCTAAAACCAACTCCTGGGTTAAACAGGGGGGAAGGTTCAAATATACCAACAATTTACTTTTCATCTTATCGGAGGCTTCATCGTTATTTTTCATCTCAAATATACTCCCAACTAACAATTTCTCACTGAAAAAGCATGATCAAGCCACATAGGAACATATTTGAACCTTCTCAATTATTCAAAAAATATATTCGAATATTTCCAATTATTTAGGAGCATATTTGAAGTAAACGCAGATAGCATATATGACTCTATTTAATAATTTTGGACTTAATTTGAATATCTTGTTTATCTTCTTTTTTTCTTCTGCACCTAAATCTCTTGTTTATTGATATGGTAAAATTCCACAATAACAAATATTGTATGGGGTAAAATTAATAAACAATATATGGATGTTCGACGAGTTGACACGTGAAAGTAAAAACAGGTCAGATATGAGTCAGCAAATAGCTAGCATCGATTACAAACATGTGACCAGTGTTGAATAAATTCCGAAGGCGTTGTAGCCGGGAACGAAAATTTGAAAGAAAGACATCGGTTGGAAAAGACCACATTCAACGAGCAGCCGTTACAAAGAATATCTGTATTAATGTTCAATCGTTATGAAACCATCAAGAGGGATTTTACTCATATTAAAGAAGAGTTTGATTTAGGGATCTTGTCTTCCTGAATTGAGCTATAAATAGGAGAATTTGTATTCATTGTAGGACATGAAAAATCATTTGTACACAAAAGCCAAAATCTGCTCTCATTCTATTAAACAACTTTCTCTCTTTTTATTCTTGATATTGCCCTTATTAGTGCTATCGGAGAAGATGAGCCCATAGCCAGGCTTGTATTTTCCAAGTTATTTTAATCAATTTATTTTTGTTCTTAGTTATATTATATTCTTGGATCAAATATATTTACGTTTCTATAAACCATGTTACAATTTAATTATATCGTTTTACGGATAAATAATTTGGTGCTCACCGTGGGGAATAGACAATTCTAGTATTACTTTAATTTACGCATCTATTACTAACATATTTTGACGCCTTTTCTTTTAGTAAAAGTAAAATCAGATATGGCAGCTAACGATGTGAATAATTTTTCAATGCTGGAACAAATAACGAACGTGCGGAAGTGTTCCAGTGAGATAAATCAACTAGTGAAACTCGCAACGAAGTAGATGAAATAACTCTGATTTACAAAAAAACAAAATCCTTGACATGTGAGAAGTCCAACCCCTAATGATGAATGTGTTGTTAACATGGTCAAAATTTTTAGAGCGCAACAAAGGAAAATTTTGAATCATTTTTTAACACAAAATCGGGTAATGATGGAGTTGAAGCAAGTGCGGCTGCTTCCAATAATTACAGCGGAGGAGTTCAAGTCCCTCCCGATGAGCTTGTAAATCAAGCGACACAGAGAACGGGAAACATCACTTTGAGGGAGGAATTTAGTTTTAATGAAAATAGGGCATGTGGTGAAGGTAGTGGATCCAGGAATGACAACAACACCAATGATCCTTTCGAACTCGAAATCATGATATTCATGATTGAAATGAATGAACCAAAATGATAAAGAATTCCATGCTTAGATGGATCAGATCTCGGGAGCACCACCATTGTTGGAGGGACCAGATTCAAAGAAGTATACACAGTTGCTGTTCAAACCGAGTGCGGCCCTGGAACCGATTTTGAAGAGATTCAAGATGTCTGATATTCTGAAGTACAATGGAACTTCGGATCCACAGGAGCATAACACAACTTACTCTATGGCTGTAAAGGAAAATGACTTGGCCCAGCATGAGATCGAATCCATCTTGTTAAAGAAATTTGGCAAAACTCTAACGAAGGGTGCTTTAGCATGGTATTCTCTTTTACCAGAGCATTCAATTGATTGTTTTGAAATGCTTGCAGATTATTTCATTAAAGCTCAGGCTAGGCAAGGAAGTCCAAGCTAGGATTGCGGACATATTCAAAATCACTCAAGGAGAGTCTGAACTATTACGAGAGTGTGTAATCCGGTTTCAAAAGGAGAGGATGTTGCTACCAGTGTTACCGGATGAGTGGGCAACTGAAGCATTCACCAATGGTCTTAATCCATTAAATTCTAATACCTCTAAGATATAGAAGGAAAGTTTGTTAGAGTCCTAGGAAATCACATGGGAGAACGTCCATAATTGTTATGAATCAGAGATCATAGTCGAAGATGATCAATTAAGGTCTTTGATGTCTTCCAAAGGATGCAATCGTGATCATGTAACAACCCGGCCGGTCGTTTTTGGAATTTACACCCCGATTCCCCATTAACTGCTTTCCCTAAGTTCATTTCTGCTATTTTGGTTTGCCGGGACGTTCGGTGTTAGGATTCGGAGTGTTTTGGGACACTTAGTCCCTAAATGAGAGCTAAAGAGTTGAAAAATGATTTGTAACCAGAACAATGTGAAGACGACCTTGAAATGGAAATACGATGGTTTTGTTAGCTCTGTTAGGTAATTTCAGGGTTAGGAGCGTGTTCGGGATGTATTTTGGAGGTCTGTAGCTCATTTAGGCTTAAAATGCCGAAGTTTGTATTTTTGAAGTTTCCGATCCTATAGTGAGTTTTTGATCCGAGGGTCGGAATGGAATTCCGAAAGTTGCAGTAGCTCTGTCATGTCATTTGGGATGTGTGTGTAAAATTTCAGGTCATTCGAACGGGTTTTGGTTAGGTTTTTTATCGAAAGCGTATTTGGAAGAAATTTGAGGTTCTTAGGCTTGAATAATTGATTAAATCGGTTTTCCGATATTGTTTTAAGTGTTTTCAAGATTGGTACAAGTTTGAATAAGGTATTAGGTGGTATTGGTATTTTTAGTCGAGGTCATGGAGGCCTCAGGATGAATTCGGGAGGTTAACGGAAAATTTTGGAAGTTGAGAAGTAGCAGCTCTGCTGCTTCTGGTATCTTTTCGCTTATGCGGCTTGGGAACCGCAAAAGCGGAGCCGCAGAAGCGA